>KL271192.1:54048-65342 GCA_000699545.1 Podiceps cristatus
TTTGGTTTGGGTTTTTGTAATTATTATTTAGTTAGTTTAAAAGTAAAACCAAAGAGAATGAAGACGTCCCCAAAATAAGGATCCAGCTAATCTGCAGCTGCATTGGAAAAATATGGTTACAAAATGTTCTTCATCCCCAACCCAGTTACAACCTGAATTTAATTTGCTGCCTACATTGCCCATGGCTGTAATACATCTCAGGAGCATGTTACTCACATGATAGGGTCCAATCCAACACCCATTCCTTTCTGGGAGAGTCAGACTGCTGCTGCTAATAAGGATGGCATAACTCTCTCGTCATTATGGCTGCTATCGTGTGCCAGAGTTTACATGTTCCCTTTAGGCACATGCTTTTAAAGAAAGAGTTTATTGTGCACTCGGTGGAATCTGGAGCTGAAGCACAGAAGCCATATGTCAGGGGCTAGCTGTTTTTATATGGAGGTTTGCCATAGTTACAGCTGTAGGTAATTATTACAAATAATAATGACTAACATTTATGTAACAGCTTTCTCCAAGTATCTCAAATCACCCAGTAAGCCTTATATATTGATTACAAATCCTGAGCCAAATTCTGCTTTCATTCATATACACACAATGCTGATGGAAATCTCCACTGGGATTTACATACGTAGCTGAGGGCCGAAGTTGGTCCTGTGCATACGCATACATGTGTGTACACGTGAAACATATATACACACACTCAGGTAAGTATATATAGATGAGTTCACTTACTGGCTGAAAACTGGAGCCATGATTCATTTTGAGCAACATTCAGCAACAGCAAAAGCAAGTTGGAATTAATAAATGTTTCTACAGAACAGTTTTCTTTGGAAAATTGAGCTTTGTTTTAAACAAAAAATTTCAGTAGGACAAATAAGCCGACCTCCAAAGAAATCAGAAAGAAAGAGGTTAGCCTCTCTTGCTTTTTCTGAAAAACTGAACATCTTTATCATATCTAAACAAAATATTTCCATATATACCAAAACAAAATACATTCCCCATAATGAAAATAAAATAATGTGACATTTTCTAATTATTTTTTTTTTTTTTTTACTTTTTTCCCCTTAATGAATAGTCTGTGAGAAAATGAAGGACTAACTTTCTCATTGACAACAAAAACAAATCTGGAAGAGTACGATTTCCCGTGAAAAGAAATTCTGTTTTCCAACCAGATCTACTCAGCAAAGAGATGAGGACAAAGATAATGAGCTTGAAGCCTTTGTTCTCTGCTGTTTACATAACCCAGGAGAAATGGACAGAGGAGGCTTTGCATCATCTTTGAACTTTCCACCTCCTTTAGGCTTGGTTTGGCAAAAGTTTGCACCTGCAGGTTGTTCTAATGCCTGCCTGTTGGTAAAAGAGAGGAAAGCCAACTGTTTTTAAATTAAGCTCCAATACAGGGGAATTTTGGATGAGCAGAGCATAATCACCATAATTATGAGTTAATCAAGAAGTTGGAATAAGCAACCCAGCTCCTGAGAAAAGTCCAGCAGTGAAAATTTTCTCTAGCATTACAAGAGGCCTCCAGTTCCAGGCTAAATCAGGGAGAGGAGAGTCAGGACCTGAATATATGACACCGTTTCCTACCGCACGTGTTCTCAGAGATTTCCCATGCACGTATTGAGCAGGCCCAAGTCTGCTCATCCAATGGAAAGAAAAAGATGAGTGCCCGGGGCAACATGGCAGCAGACAAGCGTAACGAATCTCAAGATTCTGGACAGCTTCAGAAAATAAAACCAAACAACACAAATCAGGGAGACAAAAAGTGCAAAGTATTTACCCTGATGCAACGATAAGAACATTTGGATTCCAAAACAACAGTTGCCTTCTACAATATCTTTTAAAATGAACAGCACTAAAGTATTTATTTTAGAAATTAAAAAACACCCTAGTGAATTATTCATTTCTTTCTGTGACTTGAGAGGAGATGGTATGGCACAGCACAGCTTGTTATAATACACAGCAGCATTTTGATTTGCAGATTTAAAGAATTTCAGATTGCTTAGAGATACATGAGGCTCCGTGGTGGTGCGTAACATAATTTCTCACACAGTCTACCCGTTGGAACAACTCTTGCCTTAGAGGAGGTAAGTGGTAATGCAAAACATGTTGTTTCCTATTGTGAAGTTTTAAAGAAGTACATTAACTGCAAATACTTAGACTTTTCCCTTCATTAATATTCTAGTTAAATATACGCTACTAACGGGCAGCTCTGGGACAGCTCAGACAGCCTGGCTGATACATAATAAAAACAAGGCCCTCACTAGATCATGCATTGAAGTTTTTCAGCAGAATAATTCCACTGATTTCAGAAGAATTTCTCCTTATTTACTGAGGTACATCTGACAAGAGAATCAGGCTCAAAGCAATTGTATTGACAGTTTGAAAAAAACTCACTTTAATCTCCACAGAGAAACATAATAGTTGAGATTTCCATTTAAAACATATCTGTTTTGATGAAATATAAAAGAATATGCTTTAACAAGCTGCTGTACCATTTTCAATCAGCACAAAAGCACAGATCACATTTTAGAGAGGTATTGTGAAATACTTTTAATGAAACTTGCACAAAAGTCCACCCTCTGAGAAAACTCAGCCTACCAGACTAATACATCAATAGAAAAAGAAAATGAGACATGAAAACAAACTCTGGTTAGATGACGATAGGAAATGTTAGCTAGCCTAGAGGAAAGGAAAGGCTTGGAATTTAATGCAAAATTTAACTCTTCTTTTGACATATGCAATTTTCAATGCTTCTTTGGTTGCAAACTCTGCAGACATAAAGGCTATTTGTTGAGGAGTTAGGTGTAAAATAAATTGTTCTGGGAAAGCTCTCACATGTTTGGCAGGCCTGAAAAATCAAGTCAGTTATTAAGGACTGTAGACATAAGCCTATCTCCATTTTGGATTTTTTTTCCCCACCATCTTTGATCTCAAATCGTCCATGCAAAACTGTACCTTCTTCCAGTAGCCTCTTTGTGGCCTCTTTTCTTGTCTGTCTGAGTAAGTCCCATAAACAACACAGCGTTTTCACTTCTCCAGCTAATGGCTAGGTCATCAGCTGCACTTGTGAAGGAAGAATATATTCCAGGAGCTTTTTTCTACCTTGTCCGCTTTTGATCTTCATCACAAAAGTGGTCTGTCATAGAAAGGCATGAGGTGGGAGCAGTGCAGAGGGCTCAGGCCTTGTACTGGTCACCTGGAAGGGCAGGTCGGGGGCTGATGCTGCTCGGGATCAGGAGTGGGACATGCTGCGGGGTTGGGCTGAGCTCCTTTGCTTTTGCATGACCACCACCATGCACTGGGCAGAGCCCTTCACCCTGCAGATCCTCTTTTCCCATCTTTGAAATGGGGATAGAAAACTTTCCCTTATTGTTAGCCTAGGCCTCTCTTATCAGTTTTGATATAAAAGATTCAGGGGGAATTGATTCCTACCGGATGTCTGAGCTGCACTTCACATAGTGAAGTCCCCAGTCTGCCGTGGTGCCTCTTGTAATACAAATAAACTATAGTGATAAATATGTCTCTTGAGGAACAAGTTTCCCTGAGCCAATGGAGCTCAGAGCAGCCCCCTTAGGCAAATTCACTCTTTCATGCTTAGCATTTAAAACTCATTTTATGAGCTGGTTATATGCTTATAATGTTTAATCTTTGCCTAATACCTTTTATGGGGTCCTTGTGGATGAAGGGTACACTTAGAGGGAAAGTCAGGCTACGTGAAAACTGCTTACAGCAAGAGCTGGGAGGACTGGTTAGCTGAGAATTGGGGAATAATCCTGTAGGCCCTTAACACCAGAACTTGAAAATGAGGGAATTATGGCTCTTTACTGCTATTCTGAAGTTTTTTTCCAGCTCCTGTTTTGGGCCATGAATGTTTTCCTGTAGCCAAGGTAGGTAAGCTAATGGCTGGATGGCCCATTCCGTTATTATATTGTCTCACAATAAAACCAACGTTAACTTGCCTTATCAAAGCCTTAAGTGGCTGCAGTGAGGATATTCAGCCCTTAGAACTCCCGCTGACCGTGGCTGGGGGCACCCACCCAGCAGGCTGACCTTCAGTCCTATTGCAGCATTTGCAGGGTAACTGCTCACCCCTCTGCGGTGGCTGGTCCCCGTGGGAAGCATCTCTCTACTTGCCCACTATGAAATGCTCCTCTTTTTAGCTCAAAGGAAATAAGTTTGTGCCTTCTCGGGGCGGGGAAAAAAAAAGGGGGGAAGGCTGATGACCTATGGCAGCATCGCTCATCTGCACAAGAGTCTTTTCTCTCCCCCTCATCCCACCCTTTCTGGACCTCCTCTGTGAGCCTGTGAAAGCATGAGCTCTCCCAGGAAAAAGCAGAGCTCAAGTCCTAGCAAAAAAGGAAATCCCTGCTGACTTCCAGAGACTTTGGGTCGTGGCCTCTGCACTGCTCTTGCCTTTCACTGATCTCTGTATGTAGAAACATTTGTTCCCACACACTGAATGACATACAGCACACGTGTCCATGGACATCTTCTATCCACCTTCACAGAAAAACACTCCCTTGCTGCTTTCTGTGCCCACACAAGTGTCTTCTTGCAACACTGCCTCGTCACAGAGCTTTGTAAACACATGGCAGAGAGGCTCTGCCAACCCACCCAAGACTCCGGGCTCACCAAACGGAGCTCTGTGAGACCTGCCTTCTCGGAGGGCTCCAAACCCTCCGCTGTCACAACCCAGGGGAAACCCTGGCATTACTCCGGGCTAACACCTGGCACTCCCAGCTAGTTCTCTCACACGCAGGGAGTACCAAGGCGTTTGGCCGTGCGAACCCCCATCCCTCGTGCACCGGGGCTTGCTGCTCAGCACTGCTAGTTCGGGTGATTGAATGAACACTGAGAGACCCTCTGCTCTGTTCTACCCACATACAGCCCACTGGCATAAAAAAGTTATACTTCCACCAAAATTAGCTGATCGGGCCCTCTTTCATGGAAAACAACACATTATTTCAAGTAGTTCCTCTACAGAGCAGGTGCCTCTGGCTCTTCATGAATCAAGCTCAGCTAATGTTTTGATTGCAAATAAATATCTGACTTGCTTTTGACTCACTTACGCTGAGTGTTCCCCATAGCCATTTGCAGCACAATGTGGTGTGAAATTGTCTGTGTGAATTGGAAATCTTAACTTTTACTCTCGTCAGTCTCAGTCAAGATTGCAGGCTCTTACCTCGCGGCAAAATGACACCTGTAATGGACAAAAACATGATGTACTGGTATAGATCTAACACAGTGGCGGAGCAGAAAGCCCCTGAATATTCATTTGTCTACCTGGGTGAAAATAAACAGGGATTATTTGGATGATGATTCAGATCAAATGCCACAAAAAACAGATATTATTTACACTGCAAAGAAACACTCTGGCTTGCACAGTACTTTTAAGCAATTTTCCTCATACTGTAGTCACAGGGTTGCAATGGATAGTAATTATTCCAGTCTTTAATACAGACTTCAGTCCTCCCTCCTTTTTCTCCTCCCTCGGAGAAAAAAAAAAAAAAAATATAGGTAGTAATTTTCCTTCATTGGCCAACACACGGCTGTATGTGAAGAATACTCTCTGGATATCCAGCACGATGTAGGCTTTGATGGATGGAAATAAAAGATCATTCTCTGCAAGCTGGAGCTGAAATGTTAGCCTTTGAGAGCAAAGGTTATTTTATCAGGAAATAAATCAGAGCCCTCTTTCATTACTGTTTTTTTCCGAGCTCATCTCAGTGATGACTAGGGTGTGTGTTCAGACCACAGGAATCTGAAGAACCACCCAGTCGCTTCATCAGTCCTAGAAGACGACAGGGCCCAGAGTCAAAGCATCATCCTGGATTTTTTTTTTTTTTTTCCTGCGTTTGGTCTTATTTCTGTTTGTTTGTTTGGATGTTCTCATTTATAGGCTGGTGGTTACAGTTCATTCCGTGAACTCGGAGCCAAGAAGCGCTGGGATTTACTCCCAGCCGCCCGTCGCCTGTGCCACCACGCTGCGAGATGCCATCCCGCGGCGATTCTTGATCCCTCCCCGGGCAGCCGCCTTCCCTCAGGCTGCAAGGAGGGTCCCGGGCCCTTCTGCAGATCGACACCTGTGGCTCTCCAGCACTTTCCTTCAAAGGAGAGGCTTTGCCCTGCTGTCTGACACGACGTCTCCCCTCTGCTCGCTGCTCACCGCAAGCTCGCCTGTGGCACAGAGTCAGTGTGCCAGCCACGGAGGCGGCTGCCGTGCCAGCGGCAGTGCTTGGGGCCACGGTTGCGGAGCCCTCAGACCCCCTCAGAGGGAGGGGACATGTTATTAGGTCTTTCCTAAGGAGACACGCAGGGGGAACTGTGCTCTGCTGTGTGTCTAAAGCCAGGGGAAAGGGAGGGCCCATGGGAGCGGCGAGTGGGGAGAGGAAGGAGGGGAGGGTTTGGGGAGACAAAGGATGGATGGCAAAGGTGGGAGGCACTGGGACAAGCAGGCACGTCCATCAGCATCCTTGAGGGTGGTAGCACAGGCTACCAGAGGGGTGAAACAGCAAGCGGGGTGGCCATGGAGGAGCAGGGTCTGGGCACGTGAGCGAGCGCAGAGGGCAAATGCAAGCCGTGCCGGGGAGCCTGGCCCATGCAGTGTCCGCAGCCCCTGGCCTGTAGCACTTCCCTACCTCAAACCTGAAATAAACTCGGACACCACACCTTCAAGAAAAGATACAGCTATTTATAAGCATTCCAGCTATGCCTTTGATGCTATTTCAAAACCCTAAGATATAATTTAGGGTTTTTTTTTTAAAAAAAAAAAAAAAAATTGAGAGTATGAGAGAAGAGGGGAAAAAAATGTTTAAAAACAGAAATAAAGTCCTACCATCACATTTCACTGCTGACCTACAGGTCTGCAGGTCTCATTCATCCCCTGCTTTCCCTGCAATCAGATTTTTTAATTCACTGGTTTATCACTGAATTTTTATACAATTAAACATGCATTTTTTCCAAACATAAATTTTACTTTTATCAGCTGCTAAACATGCATCCCCCATGCCCCTTCAGGAAACAGAACAGATATCACCATTTTACACATGGCAAAACTAAGACATCAACACACGAGATGACTTGACAAGTCTGCCAAGGCAAGCCTATGTCGGAGATAAGACAAGAGCACAACCGCTTCATTTTCAGTTCTGATGCTAAATGTCAAGCTTTTCTTTTTAATCTGTTTTACTGCAACCTGGCAATGATTGTAAGTCTGACTGGAGAAATAAGATCTTCAAACTGAATGTCTCTCAGTTATCTCACTGTGACTCCTACATTTATTTTACACCAACATCCTGCAGAGATGGAGTTTCTGCCTGCTCTTGATAGGAGTGTAGATGGTACCATAGATACTATATAATGTCTAAATTATTGGACATACCCCATCTTTTTGGAGGTCTCCTTGTTATATTACAAAGTTCATGAAGGAGTCGCAAGCTCCAAGCTTTAGAAGTACCATTGTTCAATATCCATTCAACTATATTAGCCATCACAGAAGGCTCCTTTGGATAAAATATGCGGGATTTATACTAGTGCGAATGGGTCATCTTCAGGACCTCTTCTGCTTACCCATATTTTGCACAACTTGTAGTCAGCCACGGTCTTGGAAAGTCTCCAACTAGGTTTTGCCAGGGCAGCCAACAACTTGTTTGGGACAGATCTTCCCCGGTCCCCTTGAATGAGGCGAGAGGAGAAACTGAAACAGCATTTCATCGTCCTGATCTGATCTGATACATTTTAGAAGGCAGCATTTTAACCACGGCTTTGACCTTTTCTGGTCCTGGCCTTGTGCCCACTGTATCAATCACATGCTATGAGAACAGCAGCTGGGTTTATCACAGCATACATTTTCCTCTATCTAATTACAGTCCTGCAGCCTAAATTATCTGCACAGCTTTGTTTGAAGTCCATAATGCATGCTTTGAACATCCCTTAAACTTCCCGCCAGTCTTGCAAAATCTTCCTCTGATTGCTCTGGAAGCTTTCTGGGGCACCCACCCTACTGAGCAGGAAGCAACAAAATCAGCATCTTCAGGGAAGTGTAAGAGACAGAGGCTAATGTGCCAAAATTCAGCAGTTGCATCCATGGGATGCATACTGCATTACATTACGTTTATATCCACACGCTCCAGAAGCATAGTCTCAATTCTTCTTCTTTAAGGCTTCTTTATACTGCTCAGCTGATACATATAAAAAAAAAAAAAAAAAAAAAAACAAAAAAAAGCAAACAAACAAACAAACAAAAAAAAACCCAAAAAAACCCAAAAAAACCCAAGCAAACAAAACAAAAACACCAAAACCCCATGCTTTAAGGCATCAGAGCCCTTCTGCTAGGAAATATCATCTGTATAAAACAGCTTGCCAGCTGGCTTGGAAATGGTGCAACCACTCTGGCCCTCTCAAGGCAGTGGCCCTGGAGGGAAGGGAGGAGAGCAACAGGAAGGCCAGGGCAGAGGACGAGGAGAGGGAGAGGCATGTACAAAGAGGACAGCATGGAGAACATGAGGGTGCCCAGTTGCGCCCGCACATCTCAAAGGGTGCAGCTCCAGGACCCCGGCAGAGCCCAGGAGGTGCCTGGAAACACTGAGAAATGCAGCTGTGGCTCCCAGACCTCCCAGAGTGTACATCCATACTGTGCTCTTGCATGGAACGCCATACATACCTGCTGAGTTTAGCATTTACAATAGCTTGAGTGCATCACTGAAGACATTATACTTAACTGTGGGGTGTGGGGGGGAGATACCAAAATATACTGTGAACAGGCTTTTCTTAAACACCATTTTCAAAATGCCTCAAGGATTATTCACCTCATTTTAAATACATACTGTATTTTAAACGTGCATAAATATATCTTTAACTGAAGACTGGACAGGTTCCAACAAAGTCATCTATGTAGTTGAGGTAAATGATACACAATTTATGACCACATGTTATTTTATTAAATAAAAAAGAACAAAAACTGTCATTGCCAAAGAAAAAAAAGAACATATCTTCCCAGAAGAAAACATGTATTTACTTAATATTATGGCTGCAATACAAGTTAAGAGAAGCCAAGAGATTCAAAGTCAAGGCTATCCTTTATGCTTTTACCCGGCAGCTATATGAGGTAAGAGCCGAGTGCCAGCCATAACTTGCATTTCTTGTCCAGCACTGGTTAATGTACCAATTTGTTCGTTATGGAAACAGGCTTCATCTGTTCTGTCAAACCCTTTCCTGCTTTTGCAGTGCCCACAATGAGCACCCAGCAGGATCCTCTTCCCGACTTTTTCATCTTCCGTGTTTTTTAAGCGAAAGCTGCTGCAGCCCAGCCATCCCTGGGAGGGAGCCACAGGCAGAGTTGTGGGGCTGAGCCCTCCCAGCCCATTCGGCGGTGGGGCAGTATCCAACAGCCCAGCCCCAAACCTGAGGACAGACTTTCCTGGGAAAGGCAAAGCCCCCAAGACAGAGGGATGGGGGTAGGATGGGGCTGGCGGCCGGCTCAGCCCAGTGTGTCCTGGCGCGGGGAGCGCTCCGGGCTGCAGGGCTTGCAGCAGCCTGCGCCATGTGCAGGGGCAGAGGAGCATGCTCCATACTCCTGCAGCTCTGGGCAGCTCTGGCCACCGGCTCCCTCACCCGACATCTCTGGACTCAGATCCCTGGACTCTGCGACCCTCTCAGCGCATGTTCCAGGCCCTATAGGCACTAACATGAAGCTGATCCCTGTCCTGAAGCAATTGGTCAGATAGGCTTCCCCCGCCACTTTACTTAGGATCCAGCAGAAGTGAGAGCAACGTATGGCAATACTGGCACCAACATAATTATATTTTTCCTCTTTGCTCTGATTTCTCTCTTCCCCTATAACTCAGGAGCACTTAAGTGAAGCTTAGGATTTCACAGGTCCTACCCAACCTCACCATAAAGTGAAACCTCACCAAAACCAAGAGAAGCTGAGCACTTGCCACAGCAGAAGCAGCTTGTGAGGTCCAGTCCACAAACCCCACTATTATATACCACATACATTGCATTAAACGAAACACCCGGGACAAGGACCAAGACCTTGTTGCACTACGGCCCAAGACACTGTTGTGTCAGGTGGGTGATCCTCACTTCGACAAGCATACTGGGAGGAAAACCTAACGTTGCTGTTACAAACAAGAACTGTTCGTTGCTCTGAACCAGTACCACAACATACCAGCAAATATAATTTCCCGATATTTTTTCCAGTGTCCACAGTATTTGTTCCCACAACAGCACAAGGGGAGGTGAGAAGGATACGTGCTGGGGGCATGGGGGAGAGCAGAGGTGTCCCCAGTTAAGGGTTTGTGGGATGAATGGCTTGCACTTGAATTCAGTGCATGCTGGCTGACAGGCAAGAGGATTAAAGGGTTGCATACTAAGTGGAATTAAGAAGTGCTAGTTTTCCTAGCTCCTATAATTTGTAAAGAACAGAAAGAAAAAAAAAAATCTCGTGGAATTAATCTATTTCTTATGCGCATTCCAGCTGTGTTTAATTTACCCTTTGCTATTTCTCCCCTCTGATCGAGGAATGCTGTATCCTTACATTCATATTTCCCCTCAAAATCCCCGCGTTGAGCAGAGCTTTTCTTAATTGCTTTAATATGCTGCGTTCTGGGACGGGAGAAGCTGATCCAGAGTGACAACTGCTCCCTCACCCCGGCACCGCCACGGCCCCAGTCCCCAGCCCCCCTCTGCGGGCACGGGGGTGCTTCCCCCCCGGCAGCCCCCTCTCGCTGCCCGCTCCCCACCGGGGCTGTGCTGCAAGCAGGCTCTGGCTGCAGCCCGCGACGGCCAGTTTGACCCAACTTTGCACGTGCAAAGAAGAAACTACGTTATGCGCTTGACACAGTCACACCGAGCACCCTGCGGCAAAGCCAGAATATTCCCCTCCGCCTGGCTCGCTTTCATTCATGGATTAAAAGGCAAGCAAGAGGCCTTCGGGCGGTGAGCCGGAGCCAGGCGTCCTGGCAAGCCTGCCCACCGCTGATTTAGCAACCAACGTGCCAGATGGACCAAGTGTGGAAGAGCAGGGATAGGGGCAATGCCACGCCAACAAGTCAGGAGGATTGCAAAAGGCAGAAACCAGGGAAGAGGAAGGAACGTTCAGAGAACTTTCTGATTTTGTGCATGTGTGTGTGCCTTGATTCAGCCTGCAGTATGTTTCCATCTGGAGCCCCTCAGACAACCTGGACTCTGAACCCAGTGTGCTCCCAGACATATCAGAAGGGCTGCTAGACAGGGTGACCGTGCAGGCTGCCTGAACACTTGCTGCTAGCTCTGATGCGGCAGGGGGG
>KL271192.1:65384-81472 GCA_000699545.1 Podiceps cristatus
AACGTTCGTATCTTCGCCCCCCACCCCCTTCACCTGCCAGTTGACTACCAACCCACCCTGCAGATGGGGCGTTGCAAGACCATGGGGGTACCAGCTACCAAACCACAGCCCTCTGCTCTCCAAGTGAACCGAGAGTTTCCATGAGTTGTCACCCACGGTTTCATTTTTCTTGTGGGCCAAACATTTGTCTGTGTAACAGGATCCCATACCTCAGCCAACACGTTATTCCATTAAACGGGAGGGGGTTGTCCATGCAGGGGGTACAGACCTCTCCTGAGGATGAGCCACGGAGGGGTAATGAATCTAGCCCTCTCCATAATGACCAGACTGAACATAACACAGATCTTTGCCAAAATAATCACCCCCTTGTACGCCACTCTCTCATGATCTGTGCAAGTCATTAGGCCTAACTTATGTGGCAGAACTGCTCAGTGAAATGGGAATTATATAGCAATTTATGGGGGCTAGGATGCACATTCCATCCAATAACTTCTTCCTCATGGAGATTTCCCTGTAGGTCTTTCTCCCTCTGCCCCAGCCCTGTCCCCTGCGGCCAACACTCTTACCCCTGTTTGGCCTTATTCTTGTGCCCCATGCTAGGAGTCTGCAGAAATGCCCCCCTCCTCACAGCCTTCAGGATTCATTGCTCCCTCCCTTTGATAGCTACTCCAGGGAAGAGTGGGACAGATCGTGTGGCAGGACTCATTTTTTTTTTTTTTCCTCTTAGCTTCCCATTCTGGCCTTTCCAGAGACAGCTAAACAATGGTAAATAGGCCAAACTCTTGGAAGGCAGAAAAAATAAAGGCAGGGGCAAGTAAGATGATGACGTGAAGTTATACAGCGCGACCGGGAAGCTGACAAAGAGGTAAATTATGTGGCCTTTAGTGGGGATGGCTAACGGTGGTGTGCATACAGCACCCTGCCTTCAGCTTTGAAATGGCCAAGAAGGAGGAGGCCCACCATCAGCAGTGAGCCGGGCTGAACCTCCTGGATGCCAGGGGACACGGGCACCGCCATGCCCACTAACAGGCCAACCCGGGGTTTCCTCCTCTTGCGGCCACAGGTTATGCTTCACCACCATCTGGCTGGCTGCTGCTATTTATTCCATGATTTTCTAAAAATGTGCCTCAACCTAGAAGCCCAGACTGTTGCCAACCTCTTTCTTTAATAAAAGTAACAACAGCAAGGTATTGAAAATCACGAGGCATTTAGAAATATACAGACTCCTTTATGGGTGAAATAATCTAATAGACAAGCTGTTGTTAATTTACAGCCTCAATTTTCAGACACACTTCTTGAGTCAAAAGTACTTCCTGCTCCATAATTCCTACAGGGACACAGGTGGCCCAAATTGCAGTATACATCTACTGTACATTAAAATGTATTTCGGACTTAGCTTAAACATTTCTGAAATCTCAAGTTTATGTCTAGACTATTTTAATCAGCTAAATGTCATAATAAGCCATATGTTGGGCTTGATAGGTTACATATACCAGTCCCACTCATAAAGTATCAAAAGGTGTTTTTAAAAAGGAGTCTGTGTTTGTTTTACCAGGAAAATGGTGCTTTTAGTCAGTCGTATCAAACCTACTGGCAAAGTGCACAGGCTCTGACGTAACTACTGGGAAAGAGGGAGGCCGGGGTGGCCACGGCGTGGGGGAACAGAGATCGCTCAGTCCGCCCCACCGCCCCGTGCCGGCTCTGCTGGCCCCAAGCCCCTCTCCTACTGCCGCCCGCTCGGGGCAGGCGGCTTTGCCCCTGCTGCCAACGGCTACTGGCTCGGTCACCATCATGCTCCATGACCCCCTTCTTGTTGCAGCATGCTCCTGGGCTGAAGCAGATGGGTATTTTCTGCCAGACCCCTCTGTGCAAAAGTGGAGGGCACCAGTTGGATCCTGAACACCCCTTCACATCAGGAGAGGTTTTGCAGGGGGAGAGAAATGCGGGCAGGTTCTCTGGGTTACACCAGAAAAAGAGGGCTTTCACCAACAAAGCTCTGCCAGTATCAAATTAAATTAATTAAGTATAACAGCACAAAATCAACCATGTCTTCTCCAGAGCTTTCGCTAGCATAAAACAGTGAAAATCAAAGTCTCTTTCCTGAGCATTGTTAAGCCAAAATGCCCGCCTTGGGAAACGACCCATGACCCAGGGATGCCTCGTGCCAGGAGGACGGTTCCCCACCACGTCGGCTGAAAGGGATCCTCTGTTTGCTCTGAGCCGCGGAGGGCCTATGGCACACAGACACGTAGCTTGGACTGCCTCCAGCAGCGAGCGGGGATGTACATGCACACAAATTCATCACACTGTCGTACCAGATTATTTCCTTATGCAAAGCTGGCTCCCTTCTGGACGCAGAAATTCCCCCTCCGCTTCCAGACGCTGCCACAGGGAGGTCTTGCAGCCCCTCCTTGGGCACCCTGACCGCCAGAAAGACTCAGAGACTACAGGTCACACTGTGTTCAGATTCCCCACAGGGCAGTGTGCCTGTCCCCCTCATCCCATCCCCCTGACAGTCCCAGCCCAGACCACTTTTTACTGGAAAAACCACATAATGACCCTGGAAGAAATACGTGTGCATGGCCCAGTGGAGGAAATCCCAGGAGTTTTACGGCCGGGCACTTGCCTCCGGAGGTTCCCCAGGGACTCAAGGAATATACAGGAGAGATTAAGGAGTATTTCAATTATAGACTTTCCCTAGGAAAAACAGTCCATTCAGCGCACAGGGACAACACCTGAGTTGTGACTAAGAGTAGAGTACCCTTCTGGTTACCCCACCGTAACTTCATGGGATGAGCAGTTTGAGACATTAGCTAGAGTAACCCTCAAACTGTACTTTAACCTCCCCACACACCCCCAGTTCAGCCAGTCACTGGCAAGATGCACTTATTCTTCCTCCTTTTAACAAGCCTCCAGGGCAGAGGATGAGAGAAGTTGTCACGCTCTCATTCTGCAAAGAAAGTCTACTGCCTCCGCAGACAGTGTGAAACACGGTCCAGTGCGTGAAACCATGAAGAAGCAGAGCCTGCCCATGGTATCAGGTAAGAATACTGGCTTTTTAAAAAATGTATTTTACTGTTAGTGTCTCCACCACAAAACATAAATCCTTACGTGATCCTTTTTTTCAGGATCCTCCTGTTTGCCAGCAGTAAACATCTGAGAGCTGTTTTTATTCCCACAGCAGTTTATTGCTGTGCAAATACCATAATTTTCAGTCTCTACAAACAGAGAGAGATCCTCATCCACCCAGTTTGTTACTATACTTGCTGGGCAGAGGGATGTAGTAAAAGTCATGATTCCCTTCAATGTCTGAAGTGGAATTCCGGTTTTTAACTCTTTCACTGCCTACGCAGGCTTAGGGTTGTTCTTGTTCAATGCTGACTAGTGTGAAAATCCACCACACTTTCTCCCTCCCATGTTGACCATCTGCAGAGGAAGGAATAACCACGCAATCACTAAGCTACACCGTCAGCCCACAGAAATCGGTACGGCTTCATTGAAGGTGCCACACTGAACATATGCAACATAGAAGCATAGAATCATAGAACAGTTTGGGTTGGAAGGGACCTTTAAAATGCTGACTAGTGTGAAAATCCACCACACTTTCTCCCTCCCATGTTGACCATCTGCAGAGGAAGGAATAACCACGCAATCACTAAGCTACACCGTCAGCCCACAGAAATCGGTACGGCTTCATTGAAGGTGCCACACTGAACATATGCAACATAGAAGCATAGAATCATAGAACAGTTTGGGTTGGAAGGGACCTTTAAAGGCCATCCAGTCCAACCCCCCTGCAGTGAGCAGGGACATCTGCAACTAGATCAGGTTGCTCAGAGCCCCGTCCAGCCTGGCCTTGAATGTTTCCAGGGATGGGTCTTCTACCACCTCTCTGGGCAACCTGTGCCAGTCCTTTGCCACTTGCATTGTAAATAATTTCCTCCTTATATCTAGTCTGTATGTCCCCTCTTTCAAACTGTTCCCCCTTGTCCTGTCACTACAGGCCCTGCTAAAGAGCTTTTCCCTGTCTTTCTTACAGGCCCCCTTTAAGTACTGGAAGGACACAATTAGATCTCCCTGCAGCCTTCTCTTCTCCAGGCTGAAAAACCCCAGCTCCCTCAGCCTGTCTCCACAGCAGAGCTGCTCCAGCCCTTGGATCACTTTTGTGTCTTCCTCTGGCCCCGCTCCAGCAGCTCCGTGTCTCTCCTGTGCTGAGGCCCCAGAGCAGGAGGCAGCACTGCAGGTGGGGTCTCACCAGAGCGGAGCAGAGGGGCAGAATCCCCTCCCTCGACCTGCTGCCCACGCTGCTGGGGATGCAGCCCAGGGCACGGTTGGCCTTCTGGGCTGCAAGTGCACATTGCTGGGTCATGTCTAACGTTTCATCCACCAGTACACCCAAGTCCTTCTTGGCAGTGCTGCTCTCAACCCCTTCATCCCCCAGCCTGTATTGATACTGGGGGTTGCCCCAACCCAGGTGTAGGACCTTGCACTTGGCCTTGTTGAACCTCATGAGGTTCATATTGGCCCATTGCTTGACACTTGTCTAGGTCCCCCTGATAGGTCCCCAGGCCCCCAACATCAGGGCTTATGGCCTTAGTTCCTAAACAACAATTAGTCCATGCTCATGAACCACAGTTGGTCTTTTCCCTTTCTTGTCTCCCAGTTCTGGTTGCATAAATCCAAGGCCCTGTATCACTGCAGCATAGGTCAGCTCAGCATCTTCCAGTCAGTTTCTATATGCCTGGCCATGAGGAGTGAGCTTGCTTGCCCCAGTGAGCATCCTTGGAGTGTATCCCTGCAGGAAGGGGCAAGTTCAGCTGGATTTAGGTGGCCACTCAGGCTATTATTTTTATAGATGGGTCAGCTCCTGTAACAGAGGGCACACAAGCAAACGATGTAATTCTGCCACTCTAGATGACTTTGATTTCTAATCTGGGTGACCAGGAATCAAGAAAGGAAAGCAGGAAGCGATAAGGATTAAGCTGGAAAAAGTAGACAGTTTCAACTGGATCAGTTTCCTCAAACATATGGTTCAGCTGAGCTGGGGACATCTAGTTTTCCATAGAAGCAAATGGTGGTATCAGATCAAGGATAAGGAAAGGGATATGTATCAAAATGCCATAATTTCATCAATAAATAGAGGCAAATTCGGTTGTTAAATCAGCATGTACACTGAGTTGTACCTCTGCATTCACTAGAATTATTCATGAGTTTTCAGTCCCTGCTACCTGATACTGCTCTTCCTTGCTCAAACAGTTCCCAGTGGCACCGAGGTGAAGATTGGTCCAGGTGGGGTCAAGTCCACTTAATTAAGGCCCCTCTAATGCAATGGTTCTCCTAATTCCTTATATTCATTATGGAAATGAAGTGTTTTCAGAGATCTCCAGAATGTGGGTCCTGGCTATATCCATAACAGGGGCCTAGGAAGAGCTTCCAGGTCCTAAGTCCAGACTTGTCACTCAGCCATAATCTTTTCTTTCTGTGGGCAGGGGGGTTGCAGTGTCCACTCTCACCTAGCCGACGGGAAAACTGGGGCTGTGGGGGACCTGCTCTTCTTGCCTAAATTCAGCTCTATGGGGAAATCAGAGACTTATTTACAGAGACCCAGATCCCATTAGCAAATACATCCATCTTTCCTGTCAATTAGATGTACCACTTTGCTCCCAGATGAAGGGAGTTGAGCACAGCCGTTACCTTGAAGATCAAACTCAGAGTTCAGTCTTGCACCTGAACAGGCAAAGGACACCTCTTGATGAAATCCTACAATTATACTGAGACATCTTCATCTAAACATTTTAATGTACTTTCTTGACAGAAAGCATTTTCGTAAATATGTACATTTCTTTCATCATTGAAATGCTCTACATGGGTTTTTTTGGTTTTTTTTTCAATTCAAATCCTTGTGTAAAGTGCTCCCATTTTTAATCTCTTTCTCATTAAATGTTTTTTCTCTAAAAGTAGCTTTGCTTTCATTTTTTGAGGGTCTTTTGAGATTTCCCTTTTTTAAAACTTCCAACAAAGATGATATTTTTAACAAGCAGTAATTATAAAACACAATACCTGATAGCTTCCCAGACAGATGGATCACAAGAGAGTGTAATTGGAGGTGGGTAGGAAATTACACCCCTACCATTCGCAGATGCCTCTGTTCCTTAGACAGAGACACGTCTTCTGATCCTTGAGAGCTCTTTAATCTAACAAGCACACAAGGGAAGAAAATATCCTGCTTATTTCTACACTGAACGATGTTGACTACAGCTCTGTCAATCAGCACAACCCATTTCAATTAGGTTTTAGACAGAGGATTTTGACAAATCACTGTCTGTTAGAACAAAGTTGCTATTGAAACAAGTTGCTAAATGGTGTGATGCATTTTCCATTATTTATCCAGTCCTGACTCAAAGTCTCTGTCTTTCTAAAATATGTGCTGCAGTTTCACCATAAATCGTTACATTGAGAGCAGTTTTCATAGTATGAAATCTATAGCTTGTGCAATACTAGTCAAAACAGGAGTAAATATTGCAGAGAAAAGCCTCAGCCCCCTGTTCGGAAGCAACTTGGGACCACAAACAGCGACCATTTCTTGGTGAGTTTTATGTTCCTAAGTATCGAGGAAGGACACGAGGCTGCTAAGTCACTCAGGCATTTCTGAACATGCCTGTCGTGGCTGACCTAGGGTAATCCCTAGTGTTTCTGGACAATTTCTTGCTCCAGAACTAACCTGTTAAGTTGTATGATGAAAGGATCACCCCCACCCACACAGAGGAGGCACTGGGGAAGCCCCAGTGCCCCGGTCAGAGGCGCAAAAGTGTGTCCCAGCCCCCGGGACTGTCCCTGGAGAGCACCAGCCCCATGGGCTGGGTGACCCCAGCACCGCAAGTCCCTGGGGCAGTGCTCTGAGGCACTGCACAGGCCAGAGGGTCCCTGCCCCAGGGGACAGGACTCATTATGGGATGCAGGGGAAGAGCATTCTGCAATTGTGCAAGACATTTGGGGATGTTTAGAGGAGGAATCAAAGGCTGGGAAACGGGGGGATCAATGTAGTCTGAGGAGGAATAAATGTGGGAAAAGAGAGGGAAAGGGACATAAAAGGGGCCAGCAGCACATTAAAAGGTGTCTAGTCAATATGTTTGGCCATGTGGCAGTCTGTCCTATCTTCGTAAACAACTCCATTTCTAACTCTTCTCTGGGAGCGGGTCTCTCTCCTCTGCGTGTCTGTGCGTGTGTGCACAAGGGGGTCTGAACGCCGCAACCTGGGGCTGTGGCCTTGGGACCTCATCTGTAGGGGGGACAGCAACTGGGGAGACTGAAAACCAGTCTGAGCCCAGCTGCTGGAGGCATCCACCTTGCAGATATGAATGTCTATGTATTCCCACTACTAGATCTCCATCCTGCTGCGCCAGAGAAGGGGGCAGGATTAGGTCATTTGTGCCATCTGTGTTTGTGTATTTCCATCTGCTTTACCCTGTGTTACATTTAAGCTGCTCACATAGGTGTATACTCTGTATGTGTGGGCACACATCTGCCTTCCGAGAACATGTGCTCAGTCTCGCTGCTGCCTGGGAAGGGGGACGTGGAGCTGCAGCAGCCTCCCCTCTGTGGGGCTACTGGCTTTGGCAACTCCTAACATAAGCCTTGTGGATATTGTCAAGCAAAGTTTTAAATTAAGCCTCCATTATCCTTAAATGAATTGCCAAACGTCAGATTGAAATAAAACATGAGCTGCAATGGCCATTAGTATCAGAACCATGGGAAAAGTAAATAACAATTGCAGATCCTCTTAATAAAGCCACAGTACCTCCATGTCTAGCTCAGTCTTGAGCTCTTCTAGCAGTAAGATAGATAGATGTGGTATAGAAAATGATGGAGGGAAAACCAAAAAGTAAAGGAGGGGGCATCTGGGAGGTCTGAAGGCTGTCAGCTCTGTCAGGGCAGAGGACAATTAGATCGATGTAAGACATATTTGTAAGTGTCCTGACCAAGCAGATCAGCCTTACGAGGACCTGGCGCCCTCCCAAGCCGCTTGACACGCGCTGACCCAGAACAGAGGCAATCAGGGAGGCACGCAGCACGGCCAGCAAGCAGGAAACACGCACGGAAATACGCAACCAAGCCCAGAATGGATCGGACGATGGTGTTTCTCCTGATCCCTCCCTTCACCAACACCAAACACATCCAAGAAGAAGCATTTATAAAAATAACACACACAAAATTAAAAGACAAGGGGGAGGAGAAGGAGGAACAGAGGGAGCATTGACAACATCAGTATGACGCGCACAGCACTGCTAACCCTGATCAGAAACCGGGCCAGATGGTCTTTATTTGCCGGGTTGGTTGGCTTGGTTTTTCGTCTTAGTAGTAATACTCTGTGGGTTTCTTCTTGTTCACCTTTTGGGTTTTGGGCCTTGAAGTTTTCCTCTCAAGATTTTCTTCAACAAATTTAAAGCATTGCTTAGAAAATTACCTTCTTCTAATACAAAATGTAATCTGAGATTCTCCTGTGCTCACAGGAAATGACGCTTAAAGAAAATAATCAGTGTCAAGAGCCACACAAGAAAATTGCTGCACCATCAATTTTCCAAGTGACTACAGGACAGTTCTCATTCCTACAGGTCAGGTGAGAAGGTTTCCCCCCCCCCCCCCCCTGGCCAAAAAAGTCCTAATTGCTCAGCTGTGAGGGAAGATTTAGTTTTCCTTAGCTATGGGAGGGGCAGGGTATGAGGAGAGCACAGAAGTCCAATGCTGCCTGCACCAACTCCACTGAGAGTCGTGTACTTGGCAGGGGAGAAGGATGTTGCTCTTTGAGTAGATTTGCTGTTGCTATAACCAGGAATGGGCTGCAAAGTGCCTCAGGCAAAATAGCAGGATCCCTCTATTTTAAGGAAAGTGTGTGTACACTGAGTACATAAACCAGATCTGACATCCAAAGCGGCAGACAAAATTAAAAGAAAATGAAAAGAATGATATTTATGACTGAAAAAAAATCACTTTAAGATTTGGAACAAGCAAAAGAGAGCTGGAGAACTATATAATCCTGTTGCCTTGTCTCTTCCAGTGTTTTGAAACAGCAACAAAACCAGCCACGACATCAATGTTTAAAATGCAGCACATGCCCCAAATGTTTTTACAGTGGCGGTTCACAATCAGGGTTAAGCTCTACTGCAGTGTATCCAGATTTATCACTTCAGCCAGTTACCCACAGAATGAGATGTATGTACCCGAGAGATCAGGTATTACAGCCGATCAGCTGCTGCTGAAAAAATTGGCCTGACCAAACAGATTGAAAGCTCAGCTGCTAAGGGGTAACCTGCTCGCTAATTACCCTTTTCACACTTAATAATTGACTTACCTTTTCATTATGATTATCATATCATTACCTGCCTTTCCTGGGCTACCTGCAGCCTCTGTTGCTCCGACAACTGCCCCACATGTAGGCGGATGTGGGGAGTGGGAACCTACCCCTGATACGGGACCACCAAGCCTCAGCCTGAAGCCACGAGCTGTGCATCAAACACCGGTACACGATCCCTTCTTGAGGCAAGAGCAGCTTTTTCTTAGCATTTGCCTGAGGCCTCAGTCACAGGAATTAGTCACAGTCACAGGTGCTTTCTGCTCTCTGCCCCAGCCATGCATCCTCCTGCCAGAGCCCCGGTGCATCCGCTGACTCCTCCTTGGGGGAAGAGGGGATTTTCACCTGTGTGCTCTCAGTTTAAGCTGGTGACCACCAGCTAACACCTCCTGACTCCGATGTCCACGGGCTCTCACTGATTTGACCCGATAGAAACCAACGTCCCCCAGAAGGACCGCGGCTAAGGGGGGTGCCGGGCGGCAGCAGCACACAGCTCTCTGCCGGGCAAAGTCTCGCAGACATGCTTGCCGGTCTCCTGCCAGAGCATCATCCCTCCCCAGGAAGGACCTCGCATTCCCTGTGAAGCAGCAAGCTCAGTAAACCAAGACCACACTGAGCTGGCCTTGAAGCCCAGCTCCTCTGAAACTTTATTTTTATGTCCACATGGGATAAAAGGAGAGCATCCACCTTCCAATTTCCTGTCTGTAGCCACTTTGAAGCTCTCCCATATTATTTAAGCGTATTTTTTAATGTTAAATTAAAAATTCCTTAATTTAATGCACAAAAATTATTACAGGTGCTGGAAGGTTTCTAATGTTTCACCTGAAATGCACACATTAGATTAAAACCTTGGACGCAATGGCTGAATTAATATAGATCATTGCACAGAAATTGCTAAATTTAAGCTTAGACGAAGAAACTATCCAGTGAAGGTGGATAATTGTGAAACAAGGCATGTAGGACTAGATAGCAGCAGATTCTACCTCAGTCACTTATCAAGATCAAAGTACTTGAGACTGAGGCGATTATTTCAGGGAATACATGTAACGGCACATAAATCCTTCATCTATAATGCCCCTGGTGCAGCCTAAGTTCATAAGCAACAGTCATCCAGCTCAGCATTGCTCCATGGGGCCCATGGGCAACCCACAATCCATAAGGCACCAGAAGATGGTCCGTGAGCTGACTGCAGACAAATAATTAAGAAACTAAACCAAAACACACACACACCATCCTACGCAGTTGGCAGGTGCTTATGTCAGTGCCTGCCCACAGGTACCATTCACTCCCTGGCTGCTGGTGCTCAGATCAAAAAGGCTTGTTGGTCCTTTGGTTTTAAAAGACCAAAACGCTCATTTTGCTTCTATGAAAGAGGACCGAGCTGTGACTTGGGTTCCCAAAGCCTGCACCTGCTCCCACTGCAGTCAGGAACCACCAGCACAATTTTCCCGGGCTGGCAACAGAAGTAGGTCCAAGCTGCAAAATCTGTATCTGGAGCCAAATTTCCTCAAAACTCTTCCCCACCCTGCTCCCAAACACCCTGGCCGGCAGCGTTGGCAGGGGCAGGACTGGTCCCCGCTGCGCTGAGCTGCCCGATGGGCAGTGTCACCACTTCAGCAGCGACGCTGCTTCATCCACCCTCTGCGGGACCAGCCCCGCTCCTTCCCCTGCCTGGAGCGGGACAAGAAATGCCCCAGAGTCTCCAGTGCAAGAGACTTCAACTACAGCTGGGAGGCGGCAACCAGAGGGACGCGGCTCATCCAGCAGTTAAATTAAAGGTGTAAGTACACCATTATTTATAAATTTGGCATCCTGACATCACCAAATGAAAATAAAGGTTGAGAAATAATGACATAAAATATTTTTTATAAGTACCACAGACCCCACAATTTTTCAGTGAGCAGTTAGCATGACCTGCCAGGGGTACACTTGTTCAGCTGATGGACAGACTTTATCAGTAAAGCGGATTTTTCTGTTTCGAGATCTGTTCCAGTCTGCAATTAGGGGTATGAGAATGTTGTTTCTCCCCAATAAAGGAACCACCATCTTATAATTGCTCAGATAGAAGAAAACTGCAGTTGAAGGATTTTTTTTTAAATGATCTTTTATTTAAAGAAAAGCTGTGCTTTTCCCCCACCCTTTGTGTGCAGACCAGGACCAGCAAGCTCCCTGTTTCTCCTTATTTGGGGCTAACATCAAAAAATTGCCTGACAGTTTTTCCAAGAGCCAAGAAAGTCAGCTAGTAATCATGTGGGGTTGTGTGGCCAAAGGTACATAAACTGACTTCACGTGGGACCCACAGTAGATCAGATTGCATTGGGTGGAATGAAATAAAAAAATCCCAGAAGTCTAGTTTCTTTGGAAATGTACCAAAACTGTCTCACTATACCAACCTGGCACATCATATGTAAGAAAGTGACTATTTCCTAGTACAGTATATGGGGTGTTTTATAGAAGTCAAAAAATCAGAATGGCCTTAGTTTGACATCGTAAACACAATATACTGTAATATCATTGAGAGACTACTTGTTAACCTACTTGTCCCAAGATTAAATGTTGAAATTGAGCACACAGACCTACCTACAGTTTCCCCCCAAGCACAGACATGCCAGAAAAATCTCTTTGCCATACAGCTTGGAAATAATTACAATAACTATGTAATAGGAGAAACCACTTCTGTTTAATTTACTGGCATTATTTACATCGTCCCAGAGAGTTCACGGCACTGGAAAGCGACCGTATGAGAATGCCGCCTTCCTGTGCAGCAGACCTCCTCCCTACCTGCACCCACAGCTATCCCCCCGCTTGCTTTGAAAGCACGGCTATGCTTGTTGATAGCCTATGCTTCCTCCCAGGGGGGTCGCTCCCCGCGAGGGGCCTGGGGCCGCGCAGCAGGGACGGGAGCCCTGGCCACCGCAGACGGGGTAGGGCAACCAGGGAACCGGGGCTGCGGCCAGGCTCCTCTTCAGCTCGGGCTGGCGTACCTGATGCCAGCCAAGGCGTTTTTCCCCCCCCTCCCTACTCAGGACCAGGCCTGCAATGGCAAGTCTGCAGGTGAAAGGGTTGCAGAGGATTAACAGGTGTCTCTACGCGGCTGATAGTTTCAGCTTCTGGTGCAGACGAACAGAAGCAATCTGCGCTGCCTCGGGGGCAGTTGCAGGCTTGCAACAGGGCAGGAGGGAGAGAGCCGTCGCTGAAGTTCACGAGCCCAGAGTCATAAACTCCAGTTGTTAAAGTCACGGCATTCTTAATCTATTCATATATTGAGCAAGATTGGATTATCTTTTTTAACAGGCTGCACCATGTATTGGAGCTAGTGCATCATTCTTGCTGAATTAGAAGTATTGTCTCCAGTGTAATTTACAGATCACCAAAAGCCTGGAGGCAGGGATTGTTTTGCTTTCAAGAATAAAAAACAATGACATTAAAAGGTGTTGCACACAAAAAGCTAATATCGTTTTATGCAAATCAAGTTTTTTTTAAAATGCAAACCAGTATTTGTTAAGATTATTTTCTCACAAATTAGCTTGTGAACTTCAAAAGAAAACCACGATGGCTTCACCGCTCATGCGAGATGCCTATCCTTTTACAGCTATACAATATAAAATGAAACAACAGCAGTTATATCTGATGGCGCTTGCTCTAACTCTAGATATATTGGTGACCAGGTGTCCATAGGCATGTAGATAGCAAAAAAAGTGAGACAGCACTAGGAAACCAGTACGACCAACTGCCTTCCTAAGCCACGCAGGATCTAAACCTAGAAGTTTCTGCCCACAGCTCCTGCATGCCTAGCTTTCAAAGTATCTTTCTGTAGCTGCATCCAAGCAAGGGCAAACTAGTCATGCTTGTAGAAAAGTTGCTCCCACAGTTAACAGTTAATAGATGTATGTAATGAAGGTGGCCTTCCTTCAGAAGCGATGCATGCAATGAAGAGTCTAAATTCTACTTATGGCACTTGCTCCTAAAGTCCAAAGGTATTTCTGAAAACGGGATTCAGACACAAGGATTTGCATACACTTTTTTTTTGCCTTGTATGGTGATTAACATGTAGCAATTAACTCAGCCGCGGTCTCGTTGCTGCCGACTATCCCCAGTGAGCTTTACTGGGTCTCAGTTTGCTCTCCCCGCCGCATTCCTCGGCTGTACCAGATGTCAATCTCTTCCTTTCAGAAGGGCTGAAAGCTCATTCAAAGAGAGAGAAAGTCCACAGACCTTTTTAACCTCCTCACATCTGTCTGGGGTTCTTTTTTCTCCTTCTCTTGTCATGAAAGGACAGAGCACTGAGCAGCTTAACCCAGTACGAGGTTACTCAAGTTATCTGCTTGCCATTAGGTATCACTGTGCAGCACTGAATTATTTGTTCCAGCTTCCTAGGCAGGTGTGTGGCAAATTTCCATATAGCTTTAATGGGAATCAGATTGCCAGCTTCAAACCCAAATTCTTCATCTGCACCACAGCATGACTGTGAAGTGTTGCTGAGCAAGGGCGGGGTGAACAGCTATGTAGGAACAGACCGCACGGTCACAGCTGGGAAAAGTATGTGGGTCTCACTTAATAAAACTTGATAGAAAATAGTTGTAGCTCTACAAAAATATCAGCAAAGCTGGCAACACGATGCACTTCATGCAGCCAACATGATTCTCTCCCTAGGATGGCCACGTACCCTATTCAAAACTTGATTATCAGTGGGGAGTGGATTTTCAGAGCAGGCAGGGGCACACACACGGAGCACCTGCTGGTAGACACAGCTGAGGGGGCACAGCTCAGCGAGGGCGCTCCTCGCACACGGACTTCCTCTGTTCCTATTTCCAGGTGGAAATTTGGAGTAGCACATGCCCAGGATGAGGAGACGGATGTCATCTACACATAAAGGGCATACAGAAGATACGGGTGAGGCAGGACAGACCATGTGGGACCCTCAGCCCTGTGTTGGGGGTACCAGAGGCCATATTCATTTGACTGAAGGTCTGTCAACACGCGAGCAGGTGACCCTGTGTCTCCTGTGTAGTCAGCAGAGCTCAGGCCACAAACATCTCATTTGAAAGCAGGTGCTGGCATCTGGTCCCCCACCATCACGCGCTTCACCGAGAGGCGCCCAGGCCATCGGATACAACACAGGCAGCAGAGGCCAGATGAGATGGATCGTGCCATGGGCGAGCGATACGCGAGAGCCCTTTGCAGGCGGTAGCTCTAGCTGAACTCCAGCTTGTGTGGCCTCATCAAAGGGCTTGCCCAGGCCAGCACCCAGCAACCTGGGTGGCACGGCAGCCAGGATCTCGGTGGTACCAGTACTGCTGGATCCGCTCGAGGAGTAGGTGGTGGAGTGCTCCCTGGGTGGTGGTTCCCAGCAATGCTTCCCCCGCCAAGTTGATTGCTAAACATTTATCCTACTCAGCCCACAATTAAGAAAGCTTTGTGAAGAACTATGGGATGCACTTTCTGTGGAGGACAGTACACACCTAAAAGGAAAAAACAAATTTAAAAAATCTCATTTCTCAGGGAAACAACAGAACGCCTTTATTTATTCCCTGCCACTGTCAAACATGACTCAAAGCCAGATGTTAAAATAAGATGGCCTGATTTTTACTGCCACTACTACTTTGTGCTGATTTGGTCAAAACTAAAAACCCCTTAAAAACAACAACAAAAATGCATAGATATAGAAAAACACACCAGACCAGTGCAGAAGAACAAAAAATTGGAACAAACTGACGTGTCTGAATTTGTTTCTTTTAATAGATAAATGTCTGTGATTATCACAAAAGGGGTAGAGCCAGCAGTTTCACTGAAGAGCCCTTGACTGAAGGGTCCTTGCTCTCTCCCTGGGCTTGCACAAACTGAATGACTGCGAGGCCAGCATAGGCGCTTGCCTTGCCAGCTGGGCACCGAGGGTGGCTGAGAGACAATGGGCTGAGCGATGGATGGGGAGAGGGAGAGATGTGCCTGGATACTGGTCATCTTTGCGATGACATAGCTTGGAGGTGTGCCAGTATCAGGCATACCTTTACCACAGTGGAGCAGACAAAACCATTCAGTACACCTGACACCTGAGATTACCAAGTCTTTAAACAAATGCAGAACAGCTCTACGGTGGCTTTTGGGGGTCCAGTTGCCCAGGGTACCATGCAGCTTCAGGTGAAACAGGTACTTGGGGGCAACCTGCTTCTTAATTACTCACTTAAATGCATAAGAAGATAAAATGGAAATGGAAAGAACAAGGTAAAGTTCCATTTCGGTTGTTCTTTTGATGCACAACACAGTTCAATACCTGCTGCTCTCTCATCTGGATCCATCTCCAAATGAGGTGTTTCAAATCAGGATAACTACCCTTGCGAATTAACTCAGTGAGTTGCATATTAAAAATGAAATGAAAAAGTGAAATGGAAGCTCTGCAATGCTTTTAAAGCTCATTCAGAAAGAGACACACATGAACAGAAACCACAAGTGTGGGACATCACAGGATGGTGCTGGGGATGCGGTGAGCATGGAGGCCTCGGTGAAGGGGCTGGGCTCTGGCTTTGCGGACCTAACTGGCGAGGACACACTCTGATTCTCCGGAAGAAATTTTCATCTGTGAATGAAATAACTACTACCTGGGAAAAAGTTTCCTGTTCCATCAATTTTATTTCCATTTAGCATCGCCTCTCCTCAAATCTCTACTTTCTCTTCATTGGCTCCAGTCTGCTCACATCTGTGATTTTTCTACCTAGTTTCAGCTTCCTCCATGCAACGCTCT
>KL271194.1:0-16955 GCA_000699545.1 Podiceps cristatus
TCCCTCTTAATTAGGGGGACATGGGTGCCAGTTGCTGTAGGTTTATGGCTTTCGGTCGCTTCTGCCTTGTAGAGTACGCAAATCCCTTCTCGCATCACCCTCGTCGTGAGCAGCTACTCCTGGGGGCACTGTGGTGCGGGGGCCTCGCGTGGCTTGATGTGGCCGCTCGTAGGAAAATACAGCCTCCCCTCCCGTGCTTTTTCCTGTGGAGATCAAGCAACCGAGGTAGCAGTTGGAAACTAAATCAGAGCAGGAATTCATTTATTTATGCTGCATGCAGTGTAGTCTGTGTGGTGTCATTTTTACAGCAGTGGAAGATGAGGGGGGGGAAAAGTGGACTTGGACGAGAGCACGTTGAAACCTATCATCCTGCTGTTGTATTCCCAATGCAGTAGTGAATAATTGGCAAGGATGTTTTATTATAGGATACACCGTGTCCTTTCCCTCTTGAAGGAAGGAGGAACAAGTTAGAAGAGCAGTCTCTGGAGGCTCATGTGATAAAAATACTGAGGAACATGAAAGCTATGCCACCGTAAAGCAGTTGTATAGTATCTGAGAAATGCTTTTGCAGGGAGGGAGCTGAGGCACTGCTGCTGTAAGATTGTGCTCTTTCATGTAATAGTCTCCCCCCTCTGGCAATGATGTAGCTTTCAGAAAAGATGATTATTACTAATTTAAGCTTAAACACATGCATCTGCTGAAAGAGGACCCTGTTAAATTCCATATGTTCTGGCTGACCCTAAAGGAAGGCAACTATGGGAAAGAGAGAAGGGTGTGGGTCTTCATGTACATAAGGCTTATTTCAGAGGAGGAAGAGTAAGTTCACTGTCATTCCTTGTTCTGGTGGTGAACCTGTTACTGTTCCAATTGACTGAAAGCTAATGTGCTCACAGATTTTCTTGAGAGGGCAGATTTGGTCCTGGTCATGCTGAATAACAACTGCAGTACTTGTTACAGCACAAGAATTCTGCAAGACTAAATGATTGTCTCCTTAGCCAGAGATTACTGGGATGCTTCTTTAGAGAATATTAACTATATGTCAGAGAAGTGATCTAAAAGTTGAAATGCTTATGCAGAATTTTTTCTGTGTTGCATAGAGTATATCCTGGCTACAAGATTAAGTCTCTAAATTGACAGCTTGCTTTTTTTTTTTTTTTTTTAATACATTATCAGCTATTAAACTTAAGTTGCTGTTGAAATAACTGAAACAAGATCTATTGTCTTCTTGTATGCTCTCTAGAGCTATCTGGCAGACTGTTTTTAAAAGTGTTAAACACCTGTTTTTCTTCTTTAAAATATATCCAACAGTTTAATTTCCCACACATATAACTTTGGAACTCTTAGTTGATAACAAACACTTATTAGACTATATTTGGCTTTATTTGTGGTAAATTGACTTTTTGAATGCTCAGAAGGTGCCACATTTCAAAACCTTAAGGCTTGAAGACTTAGTTTTCATAGGGTTGGCAAACTTCTTGCACTAGCAGTTTTTTTCCCCTCCCTTTGCTCTGGGTGATTTCTGCTCTTTTGCGATTAAAGTGGTGAAGTTGCAGACTTGACATAACCTTGCCAAGCTGTTTTTACATGTAAATGTGGAGATAATAGTAACAATGCAGTTAGAGCATCTGTGTGCCGTGTCATGCAGTGGCTTACTATTTTAGTCTTCATGAGTGTAATTCAAATGTCAGTCTTCCCAGATTCCTTTTGGCATATGTGAACTTGACTGATAACACTTCAGAACATCTGCCAAAAGTGGAAATGTTGCATTGAAATAATGTTCTTTTTCAAGTGCAAAATTTTGGAGTATAATATATGGATAAAAGGGGAAACTTGAACTACTAGTGACTTTTGGACTGTGAAGTAGGGAGCCGGGGAAGATAGGTTTTTGTTGATGTCTTAGTTTTTAGATTGCCCCCCCCTCCCCAAAACTTCCCACAATTGTTTTCATTATCTCTGTAACTGTAATAAGTGAAGGAAGAACAATGTGATGACTGTAGCTTTTGAGTGCTCATAAATATATTTTGAACACAATTAGATATTGACTACTTTTGGTCGCCATGTTTACTACTGGTCAGTCAAGTCTGATAATGATAGCAAGAGGAAGAACTGAAAATGTCCCCCCACATCCCTGTCCCCCCTCCAAAAAAACCCCAACAAAACAACAAACAAAAACCAACCACCAAAACATTTAAAAAAATCAGTACAAAATGAAGTCAGTTCTTATGCAGTCATTTTTGACTAACAGCTAGAAATGATGATTTATTTAATCTGTAATTCCTCAGAGAAATATTAGAAGAAAAAAAAAAAAAAAACAAACAACCAAAACCCACCCAAAAGAAAAGAATTAAGGGGGAAGGAAGAGAGAAGATGTATGTGGAATCTGAAATAACAGCAACTAATTTTAGATTTCTGAATAAAAATAGATTTGCTTTAATAAATACTTCTCTTTTTAGGAAAGCGAGACTGTTGTGTTTAGCTTACATGTACAAGTGATTCTTCCACTTCTCAGTCAAACAGTGTGTGATGCAATGAAAGATGTGCTAAACTTACATGATCAAATTTAGTGTAGCTTTGAACTACGGGAGCTATATGGCATCCGTAAGAAAGATTGTCGTAACCTTTAATCTATAAAATAACTTGATAGACATTGTGGCAAATATTTTCCAGCTATGCTGTGTATGAGGATGTGTGCTACTAAATAAATAATTCCTCATAATTTTAGTGCCTTGTTAGTTTGCAAATAGTGATAAGGTGTTTTGCAAAGTTTTTTGGATTGTAAGCATGAAGGAAATCTGTAAAGTGAGGTGAATAGAAAGGAAAAATGTACAAGATGCATTCAGGGACTTGGTTGTGGATATTTTTTTTTTTTTCAATTTGAATTGTTAATTATGCTAAGCTTCTCAGTAAGGCTAGTTTGTGGGGCATATGTTTTTAAGCTTCCATTGATTTTATTTTAAGTTTTTCTTAAAGCGGCTTGGAGTACAGAACTCCAGACTGTAGTGGAGCTGGAAGGGTTGGATTATAAAACTGTGGATAAGTACAAGTATACAGTGTAACATACACAAAAATTGAGTTGCAGTTATAAAAAAAAAAAAAAAAAAAAAAATAAGGAACTATTGGTCAGACCAGTCTGTTTAACTAGGAACTTGTTTATGGTTTTCACATTAAGTCATGACAAAAGTATGAGCTCAAGCAATCCAGGAGCTACCTTGGAAATGGGAATGTGGTAGTGTGTTCAAAAAGATAGCAGAATGTAGTTGTTCCTCATTGTATGTAAAAACCAATGATAATAGTTTAGAAATTCATGTCTGGATATGCATGTATTTTTTTGAAAGGGGTATGGAGAGATGTGCTTTGAAAAAGGTGTTAGGTGAGCCAATATGACAATAACAATAGGATGAATAGGAATAATATAGAAAGTATTTGAGAAGTTGGAGAAAATGAAGTGTTGGTGAACTATGGATAGGTAGGGCAGTGTACAAACCCGCAATACGAAGGAACAGAGCAACTGCACTAGAAGAAATAACAGTGTAACCTCAAATAGAGGGAACTGGGATTGTTTAACTAGCAAAAAAATCCAGAAGTTTGTGAAGCTCATACTTGAGAATGATTTATATGTGATGTGCAGTTTTAGAACCATTTTCAGCTCCACTTCATTGCAGTAGGTCTGTTGCGTTCAATATCACTGTGGTACTCATGTAAAATAAATACAAAATAACAAACTGTAGATGCTAACATTTAAAAAAATGTTTTATAGGCTTATAATTCTTGACTGCTCTTTGAATTTTAGACAAGACTAATTTGTCAATAGCGTTGCATGCAAATAGTACACGTTGGAGTTGCTCTGAAATAAGTGGTTATAAAACTTGCCTGGACAGGGTGAAAGCAGGTTACAGTAATCATAAATTTTAGAACGAATGAAAAGTGAGGATGCCAACTAACATCTTGGCTTCTGGTGTGCAAGAACTCCCATATACATGGAAGTGAAGGATAATGTTTGAGTTCTTGAGATCTGAATGCTTTGAGTATTATAAAAGACTTGTGATAATTGTTTAGCCACTTGTGCTACATGAAGATTGAATCTCTTGATTTAAACAATGCATTTCTCTCGCCTCCTTAAACAACTTAATCTTATGTCATGGAATGTAAAGATTGTTTGATATTGAACAAGAGAAAGCTCTAGGAGGATTTATTTCTTGTAAGATTAGAGTCAAGTATCCTGTTTAGAAATCTGGTCAAATCTAGGTTGTTTTCTTTCCCACCCCCTTTATGTAGTTTTGCTCCCAGGATAATACTGGGAAACAAAGGACTGTTCTGTAGCAGAGAAGCAAAAATATGTTGCCTTTACAGAGCATCTGTACCAGCTGATTACCCTTGAGGTGCTGGTGGTAGAGCTTTTAAGGTATGCAGCACCAGGTGTAAATGTATCTGCCGTGAAAAGGGAGAAGGCATTGGGGGTGTTTTGCTTCAGTAAGCAGCATGTGGGGATAATGAGTAGCATTTGCGGAGCCCAAAGAAAAATTGAGTTAGAAGCTCTAGAAATGAAAGAGTAAATCTCGGTGTTTAGAAACAAAATCAGTAGTGAATGAAAGTAGAGTAATAGAAATACAAAACCTGGTATACAAACTGGTAGAGGGTAATCTTGCTAAGTGCCAGCTACTTGCAATGCTGTTAGTAAATGTCCTTTTTTTAGTGTTGATTCAGTTGCCTGTTGAAGAACAGTAAACTTGAAGGGTATTACTTTCCATCCATGTTACACCAGATTGTTTTTGTGGAGGTAGCGTGACCTGTTGTCTGGTGGTTGAATGAAACTTTGTCTAAACAGAGTTCTTTATCAGAACATAGGGCTACAGACTAGTTAGGTAAGCCTGCAAAGAAGTGAGAGCGCTGGGATTGCTTGTGTTGCCTGCTTGCTCTGGAGTGCTGGGACCTTGCCCTCTTAAAGATGAGCTGCGTGATGACAGATTTACTTTGTTCTAGCACTGTGTGTTTGTACTTGGACTTCTTGTTTCCAGCTTTGAGTGGATGTGTTGTACTGAGTCAGGATTATCTGAACATCTGTTTTCTTTAGCCAGATGACCACTATACTGAATGGTGTATATACTGAGTAATGCAGATGTTTCTGTGAGACATTTTCTTAAGGACCTGATATTTGGATACTAAGTGAATGGCCAGATTTTCCCAGTTAGTGAAGAATAGTTATAGGTGCAATTATGTAGTTACTATGATTTTGTTATGCCATGTGTTGTTGGGTTTTGTTGTTGTTTTTTGAAGAGGAGGAGGTGTATGTCATCTTTCAAGGCACCTTCTAATCCAAACCATTCTATGGGTGGTTTTGTATGGGTTTTTTTTGGTAGGGTTAGCCTATCTAAACCGAGATTTTCTTGAAAAGTATTTTCTTGAAGGACAGTTGCATTCAGTGCCTCGGAGACTGTAACTATTTGAAACGCAGTAATGTATTTTTATTGAGAGGATGGAGATGGTAAATTATTGGGTTAGGCATGAGATCAGTTGATCAAGCTTTCATGTTAGAGGTAAAGAGGTTGTTAACACTATTCTGTATTCCTGGTTAGAAAGCATATGGATTGCCTGGAAAAGAGCATGGGAAGAAATACCAAGAACGGTGAAGGAGGAAAAGAGAGGAATAGATGAATGTGGATACAATGCAAATAAATATATGAAAAGTGATTAAACAGCAAAACATGCTGTAAAAGACAATGCCAAGGGAAATGGTTACTGTGTTTCTGTCTATAAAGTGAGCCAAGATGATTTCAGGTTATTAGGTAAGAGCTTATCTTACTCCCTTGCATGTGAGAAGACTGTGAAGGTGTAAAATAGTGGGTTTAATTGAGGTGTAGGTGTATATGTAAGACTCTTGAGGGGGCTCATGGCCAGTATTTACTTTGGTTCTGGAAGAGCTAAGCTAGTGATTGCTTACTGCACAACTTAAGGTAGTAAGGCTCATGGTGAAGAGCTTTAAGACATGGCACAATAACTTCTAAGTCATGGTGTAAAAAACCAAACCAAATGCCATAAAAAACCACCCAAGCTTTGTATTATCCAATAGATAAATGCTTCAGGAGTTGTATTTCTCCTTCTCATTCTTTTCAGGTAATTACTTTTTAAACTTGGAACTGTTTCAAGTTTGAACTCAAGAACTGGTCTTTCTGTCCATGAGTTACCAATAGAATAAAATTAGCAGCAAGAATAAACTTTCCAAGTCTTGAAACTTCAGTCTCTTGTCCTCTGTCCTTTTACCTGTGGTTTCTTTCCCAAGTGTTGGGAACTGAGCAGGTGAAGTTTAACATCAGCACGTTATCAAGAAGGTCACTATTAGTTCAGGTAGTGAAGGGTAACAAGTTTGCAGGCTGTTCTCTTAATCACTACTGCATTCTTCTGTTCAATGTTTTTGCTTCTTTCAGTTGCTTTTCAAGTAGTTTACAGAAGTAAAAGCAATTTTAATTCTGTAATACCTTAAAATAGCATGTTTTAGCATTCCCAACATGAAGACTAGTCAATTGTAGCTTGTCTTGAGTTGATTGGTATAGTAGGATTACCTGCAGCAGTACAAGATTCTTGCTGACTCCGCATCTCTTCCCACCCCCACCCCCCATCAGATTTTCATTATCTGGCATTTAAGATACCTTTGTATGTCTACAGGGGATCATTGTTTTCTCCTTTTCTATTAGTCAAGGCTGGTATAACATGATAGTTTTTAAACTTGTCCTTAGTATCATCTTGGGATTAGTTTGAACAGAACAGTGTTTTCCTTAAGTGACTGTTGTTTCAAATACTTAGAAGGTATCTAGTGCTATCACTGTAATGCAGTGCCACGTGCAGAATTTGAAGTCATTGAAATGGCTATCTCCTTCCAGAAAACCATACTTGCTACAAGGTGAGTAAAAGCTAGTCAAACATGTTTACATAGTTGATGTGGGTACAAATGAGCACAAGAAACCAACTGAGCTAGTATGATGAATTTTTTAATTACGTTCAGACCTCTTGTTTTCATTAGCCTTTGAGTTTGAAGATTACAAATTAGTGTTTGACTTAATTTTTCCTTAATGCTGTTATGCATGTGCATTCTTTACCTGTTGCTGCTTTTTTTTTTTACTTGTAATACCATCCATGCTTTATATGGTTAAGCTGAAAACTAATTATTGCTGGGGCAGGCACACTTAAGAACAGCCTATTGGGTAAAGGGATGCTGGAAATAGAATGTGGAAGGGTTAGATTATGTTCAAATTGGGTAACTAAGTTTACTTAATTCCTTTTTCATGTACATAATCTGATAGAACGATAGTTTAGTCAAGCATAGAGTAAATTACATCAGATGCAAGGAACTTGTTCATAATAACAGAGTAACTGAGGGGGCAAAACTTTTGACTTGTAGTAACTTGGGGTAACTTTTTTCCCCTAAATTCCTTCCTTAATTTCTCCAACATCAACTGTTGGCCCTTACCACAATAAAAATATACTTGGTCAACTCTGAAGATTATTACTCGAGGTCAGAGAAGCAAAGATAAAGAGCTGTTAAGCTTAATTCCATTTTTGAACATATTTGTAAAGATTAGTAGTATTTGCATTATAGAAACCCCCTGCTTGGCCCTTTACCACTGATGCTACTTCTGTGCTTTAAACACTTCAATGCACTTTTGACTTCAAAAAGTAAACTTTCATTGAAGCAGAAGTAATGTTGTTACGACTTCATTAAGGTACTTTAGATTTATAGTGCCTCTTAAAATGTTAAAAAAATTAACCATAAGAATTTGATGGTTGTGGTCATACCTTTAATCACTTCTTAGGAGATTTAAGTGCATCCTGTTGAAAGTTTCAATGCACTGTTGGTAGCTGAGGTAGTGTAAAATAGTCTACTTCTGGTGACTAGCAAGTGCAATATACCCATTTATCAGAGATATTCTGTATAGGAAGAGGTAAACCAAGTTCTGCGTAGCTGTGATTTCGGCAGTTTGTGGTATCAAAGGTGGCTTAAACTTCTGCACACGGGTTATATGGCAGAGGGGTTGGAACTAGGTGATCATTAAGATCCTTTCAAACCCAAACCATTCTGTGATTCTGTATGTACAAGACAACTGGTAAGTTGAATGATGGCAAAATAGTAAGGCTTTTGACAATAACCAGATTAATTATTACGGTTGATGCATCACTGTTTTCACATGAACATTTAATAGCTTATGTTACATTTTGACAAATCAGCATGTGGTATATTGTCAAGGAGTAGTTTTGTGTAAACTTCATGTAAAATGTTTTAAAGATTCTGCTGAGAGTGTTCTGCCTTACAGAAACAGGTGAGGGCTATAGGACTCTATGGAACTGTTAGTGAAAGCTACCTTGGTGATTTATTTTGGGAGCTACTCTAGAGCTGTGTTTTCCAAGACTCGAGAGGCATGGCTTAGGAGTGATAAATTGATGTGGCTGCAAATAAGGTAAAAACTGAAGTAAGTGAGGAAAAGGAGTTGTGGAGTCTCCACGATTTGAGACTGCTCTGAAAAGAGGTTCTGAATTGATTGCTGTTAAGCACATAGGACAAGACTGTGAACAAAGGAAGAACAGTGAGTGTTACTAACCTTGAGAGGCTCTCAACAAGGTTTCCTAAAATGCCCTTGTAGCCAGATTGGTGAACTATGGTTTAGGTAAATGTATAATTAAGTGGATGAAAAGTTATGTGTATTGCTGGGCTTAGAAGGTTCTGATCAGCTGTACAGAGTCCACCTGGAAGCTTGTTACTGGTGGCATGCCTTAAGGATCAATACAGGGGCAGTTTGTCTGCATTTCAAGCCCTCTTCCAGGTCAGTAATGCATGCTACTGGATTGTAAGGGACAATTTATATGCTGGAGGCTAGGGCTAATTGAGTGGGATATCTGTGGGCTGGAGAAGTAGCTGGCAGAACAGAACACGCACAAAATTCAACAGAAGCAAATGCCAAGTCTTTCTCGGGTGGAATGACCCCATGCAGCACCATAGATGTAGTTCTAACTGGTGAAAAGCAGCTTTACAGGAAAGAACCTAGGAGTCCTTGTGGGTGCTCAGTATGTACCTTTGTGGAGTAAAAGGTGAAGAGCATACTGGGCATGGTCAGCCATGACCCAGAAGGAAGCGATTATTCTCTGCTATTTGGAGCTTATGAGACTGCATCTGGAGTACTTGCCAGGTTTTGTGCCCCAAAATACAAGGCAGATGCTGAGGTGTCTGTGGAATGCCACTAAGAAAAGGAGTCAGCAGCACATAATGTGTAAAGAGTGGCTAAGCAGCAAGTTTGTTGAGCTTTCAGAACAGGCTAAAGCAGGGGATCCTAACTGCTGGCTATGACTCTTTAATAGGAGGTGAGAGAGAAAATAAAGACAGGTTCTCCTTAGATATGCACAGGGAAAGGATAAGAGGCAACAGATATAAGGGAAATGTTAAAAATGTGTTAGCAATATGTTTTCCCACATAGGGACTGAAGCACTGAAATAGGTTTTGGAATCTCTGTCCTTGAAAATACTCAGAACCTGACTATGCTCTGACCCTGAGCAACCTGATCTGACTTCAAAGTTGGTCCTGCTTTCAGTTGGGGGTCAGGTTGGATAACCTCCAGAAGTCCCTTTCAGTCTAAATGGGCCTCATTTTGTGCATGGGTAGGCAGAAGCTAGTATACTATAGTTACTAGCCCTGGAAGAAGAGCAGAAGTGGTTGGAAGTCTCTTTCTATTAAGATTAAAATGCCTAAGTAAAGTCTGAAACAAGATTTTTCCTATAAAGGAATTTGCTAAAAGCTTGCTTCAAAATTAGATCCCAGTGTTAACTCCTAGTAGAACTAATAACCTTTAGAGAATTTCTTAAAGACAGACTTGCCTGCACTACCTCTTACCTCAATAAAGAGCCAGTAAGACCAGTCCCTTACAGCACAGGGCTGAGTGAGTGGCAGTGCGACAGACACTGGAAAATGTAGTTTGGCAATAAGTAAAGCAGCTATTATACAGCTTTAATATGCTTGGCTATCAATTACCTAGTCTTACTGTCCTGATGCCGTTCCTGGACAAAAAGGGTTAACTTCCTGGAATAGCATGCAGTGGAGGGTGGCCTTAAGAGCTAAAAAAAAAAAAACAGCAGTGTCAGCAATGCGGGGGGCAGCAGGCAGCTGCATAACTTTGTAATGTTAACTGGTAACTCATCGGTTCCTGTCGTGGGCAGCTGAGATTTAAGGTACTGTATTTTATGATTTGCTGCTCCTGACAAAATATGTTCATTTTATATTTCACAGTATGGCTACAGTTGTTAGATACTGGCAGATAACATTCAAACGTTACAAGTAATTGAAAATGTGGAGTTAATGTTTAGCTGTCTTTCTGAACTTACTTGAAACTATGCTACTTTATGTAGTGCAAAGTACAACCTCCCTTCTGCTTCCCCGACCTCAGTTCTTCCTAGAGTAGGTGGTATGTGGGAAGATAGCATATAAAAAGTGGAGGACTGGCCTGTTAGGGGAATTGGGGCTTTCCTAGGGGTTGAAGGTCTTGTCCATCTAGAATGACATCACAGACCTTGGTGTTCCTGACCAGTTTTTAATGGTTTTCTAATTTCAGTATAAGAGGTACAGTTGTGGGAGCAAGGAATGCTGTACACTTAGCAGAATTTCAGGTTCTTTCTTAAGATTAATTTCACAAAAAACCCAGAACACCCCCCCCCCCCCCAAAAAAAAAAAAACCAAACCAAAACAAACAACAACAAAAAAAACCTTCCAAAAATCTGATACCTGGGTGTTTATTTTGAGAAATTCAGGGTTTTTTGCTTGCACAGATTTTTTTGCTCGCATGTCCTTGAGCTTTCTGTAAGGACTGTGTACACTCACACCACCAAATGCAGTGGGCAGTCCCTCCGAGTGTGCCCTGTTCCTTTCTCCTTTTCAAGGTGAAGCGATGCCTGTTTCTCCCTAACTTTTTTCTTTAAATTTCCCGTGTAAAAGTAATATCCTATAAAAGACAATTAAAATAATGCAACAGTATTTTTTTGTTTGTATTGTTCTGCCCAAAATGGCTGAGATGCCCTATGTAGATTTTATTTTTAAGTTACCCTAAGTCAGGAGATGTGCTTAAAACTTCATTTTTGGTTAAGTTTAGTAGGAGTCTCATAGAGACTGCTTTGCAATATTTCACACCTTTAAATGACCATCATTTTGACTTGTCAATACCAGCCAGCAATTTTGGTCATATATGTTACAAAGTTCTTTGGGGATTTTTATTGATTTCTTAACTGTCTTGTGTTTACACTGAATGAACTTACTTGCTGAAGACAAAGGAGAGCAATCTGTATGTTCTTCATTTTGACTTTATTGGCCATTATTGACTGAACAGTTAAGAAATCCTTCTCTCTCCCACCCCTACTTCTGAGTAGGTAGAATATGGCTTAGTTCTAGGAAGCTTAACTTACACATGATCGTTTTTTATTAGACCTTCTGTTTGAACATAAAGTTAAACAGTAATTGTGAAATCCAGAAATTGATGGTTAATTGTTTCTCAGAGCCTATAGATTAAGGCAAACTGAAGCTATTGTTAATAATGAATGGAGAAGTGAAGCCTGAAGTGCAGTGTAGCATGGGAAGAACAGAAAGTACATAGCCGTGGAAAACTAAGTGCTGCTATAGTACTGTATGAGCCTATAAATACAGGCATGGAAATGTCTTAATTATTGATTTAGATCGTTATTGCTTTTCATAGCCAGCTGAGTTGACTGTCATTCCATCAAGTGTGCCATGCAGTTTTATCGTTAACTTGTAGATTCTGGCCAACCGTTGGAGCTTTCCTGTGCTGGCTGGTATAAATACTGGGAAATGTATGAGGCATCAGATATTAATTCACGGTCACTAAGACTTCAGCAGTTACAGCCCAGCCTAATTAATTTATTAATGTTATTGGCTTGAAAATATCTACTGTAGAATTCCCTTAGTTACAGTGTAGATTTATAACTTTACTAGACATGAAGCATTTGCTACTTCAAACTGAGAAAGAAAACCAGTTTTTAATTTCTGGACCTTTATGTAATACTCTCCTTGAACTAATGGCAGAAAGACTTTGAAGATGCCTCAGTCAGCTATTGCTTTTGGTAATGTGCATGATCAAATTTTGGGTTGCTTAATTCCATAGATCATGCATTCAGCAGTAGCTGCTTAGCCTATCAGCATAGTAGTACCCTGACTACCTTTCAGAAAGATCTCAACTGAGAGGTATTGTGACAGAGCATTTCTGTTCTGTGTGGTGGGGTTTTTTTTCTATTTAAGAAAGCTTATTAACTTACTGTCCACTAGCTGGGGTTTGTACTGCTGGAGGAGGAGGAGTAGTCTTAGCACTTAATTATCAAATGGAAGAAGTTAATATTGTTCAGTGGTTTCATCATATGTTTGCACCTAGTTCACTGCACCTTAATAGACTCCTGTTCTGTGTTAAGGACCTAGTGTTGGAAAGAAAAGGAGGATGATAGTTATCAGCGAGAGTTTCCTGTGGGGTTTTGAACCACCATGTCTGTTGACTTGATTTGATATCTTGATCTTTCCCTTTTTCTGGGCCATTGGATCCAGGATGTTATGGAGAGACTAAGTCTGGTCTTTTGACTGCTATGTTTTGCAGATATCCATGTGGTCACCAGTGATGCTGTCAAGGGTCACTTTGAGCATTCTCAAGAGTGAATACAGAACTCTGAGGGCAAATATGAAGGATATGAGTGCAGAGTCTGCAACCTGGATGCCTATCCCAGGGAGAGAGACTTGGGTAGGAGTGAATGCATCTGGCTGATGTTGAAGGTAGGACTTTGGCTCTGGCTCAGCAGTCCCTTGTTCCTCAAGGAGAGCTCAGTGGTCAGAGAAGTCAAGAGTCCATCTGACAGAGTAAGGTGGGAGTTTCTTTTCCAGTAGCATTGTTAACTTGTGAGGAGGGCTTTAAACTAGGCATGTCGGGATGTCCTCAGATTTTCTTCTAATCTGAAGAGACATGAAGACATAGGGGGCAATTAGGAGTGTCCAAGGGGGACATGATGGGAGAGGTTTTTCCCCTCCCGCTGTGAAGGCAGAATATATGAGAACTGTGCACAACTACAGACTGACCTCATTGGGATTTCAGCAATGTGGTGGGATAGCTTACATGGCTGGAGTAGTGCAATTAGCTGGATTTATGCCTTTCAAGAAAGGCAGGCTTGAAAGGTGAGAAAGAGGTAGTGCTCTACAGAGTAGTGGCTAGGATGCATGGGGCTTTGCCCTTAAGCAGGTGACAAGCTGGTTAAAAGCTTATGGGTAATGTTAAGAGGACAGATCAAAATAGGTGACACTGAATGTTTGCTGCTGGTGGCCTGATCAAAAAGTAGATGAAGCCGCCTTTAGGCACCTGGAAGAAGCCTCGCAGTTGGAGTCTGATGCTCATGAGAGACTTTGGCCACTCTGGTATCTACTAAAAGAGCAGTAGGGCTGAGCTCAAACCATCGACGAGATGTCTGGGCTGTATTAAGGACAATTTGTTGATGCAGGGGATCATGGGCTGACTAGGGAAGATTCTTTGCTCAGTGTTATGCATAAACAAAGAACAACTGATTGAAGATGTAACAGTCAATGGCACTGTTGGTTGAAGTAGCTTTGAAACTGGAGTTAAAATACTGAGAAAAGTGGTCAGGACTGATAGTAGTATCATAACCCTAGGCTGTAGAAGGAAAGATTTTGCCTTATTTAGGGATCTGCTTGTAATGTTCTCATGGGGAAACTGTTCTGGTGGGCAAATGAGCTGACAGCTGACTGATCTAGAGAAACCTCTTCAAACTACAATAAATGTCCCCTACAATGTGCAGGAAGTCTAACAGGTCTGGCAGAAGGTCAGCATGGAAGAACAGGGAATTCCTCACCGAACCTCATATGCACAATGGAAGTTCACAGAAGGTTGAAGCAGGAGGAGCATAGAGTATCTGAGTGTAGGTATAGAGCTGGGAAAGTTCAAGCTCACCTGCAACTGGAACAAGTAAGGAATGTTAAGGGTGACAGGAAAGGCTGCCGTAGCTACACTGTCTGCAAAAGAAAAACTAAAGTAACTGTGTTCACACTGCTCAGTGTAGCAGGGGACCTAGTGAGGAAGGACATGGAAAAAGCTGAGATGTTCAATATCTTGTGTTTGCTTTGATTTTCAGCGATGAGGTCTGCCCTGTGGCTTCCTAGTTCCCTGAATCTTCTAGTGGAATCTGGGATGTAGCATAACCCACAATAGAGGACGATGCAGTTTAAGAGTACTTAAGTCATTGGATGTATTCAAGATCATGGTCCAAAAAAGATGCTTCTGAGGGTGTTGAGTGTGTTGGCTGATGTCATGTTCTGTCACCTTTGAGAAGTTGTGGCTGGGGGAGGTACCTGAAAAGTGGAAAAAGGCAGATATCCATCTTCAAGAAAGGAGGATTCAGGAAGCTACAACCTGGTCGGGCTTGCCTCCGTCCCTGGAAAGATTATGGAGCAAATCCCCCTCTAGGCCTTCTCTAAGCACATGAAGGACAGAAAGATGTGGTTGGGAATGTCTTGAAGGGCAGAACTCAGTTGTACAGAGTCCAATTTGTGGCTGTCAGTTGATACTGGGGGCAAATACTGTTTCATGTCTTGGAAGGCAGGATATAATGCACTAAGTTTGTGGATGATACCAAACTGGGGTACAGTTGATACACTAGGAGGTAGGACTCTTATGTTGAGGGACCTCAACATGCTGGAGAAACAGGCTGGCTGGAACATCGTGGAGTTCAGCAATGGCAAGTGTGTAGTCCACATCTGGACTGAAGTAACCCCACAGCATGGGCTGTGGACCAGTGGGCTGGAAGGTAGCTTGGCAGACACAGATGTAGGGTCCTTGTGAACGACAAATTGAGCATTTATCAGCAGTTTGCCCTTGCAGCAAAGAAAGATGACCTCATCCTGGGCTCTGTTAAGTATGACAGCAGGTTGAAGGAAGGGATTCTTCACCTCTATTTGGCACTGGAGCACCCTGTCCAGTTTGGGGCTCCCCAGTTGTTGTGGCTTAACCCGTGATGGTAACTGAATACCATGCAGCCTCTCGTTTACTCCCCCCTTCCACCATGGAGTGAGGAGGTGAACTGGAGGGAAAGGAAAACTCGTGGGTTGAGATAAACAGTTCACCAGGACAGCAAAGGAAAAACCATAATAATTAGATATTAATTATGATAGTATAAGGATAGTAGAATATATAAAATGAACAGAGAACAATTTCTTACCACCTGATGACTGACATAGCCTGTCCCGAGCAGCAGTCAGGGAGTAGGGATGTTCCCCTGCAGCCATCCCAGAACAGCAAGTTCCAGAGAAAGTGAGCGAGGGAAAAAACAGCTGGATGAATGAACAAACAGGCCTGAATGAAAGAAAAAAAAAGGTAAGGAGGGGAACTGGCCCACTGGCTGAGCCCTGCTTACACTGGGCATGACATCTATGGTACAGAATACTCTCTCTGGCCAGTTTGAATCAACTGTTCTGGCTGTGCCCTCCCAGGTGTTTTGCACCTGCACATCAGCAAAGCTGGGAAACTGCAAAATGTCCCTGGTCACTTAACAGCAATGAACAACAGCAGTGTATTATCAACATCCTTCACACACTAAATCCAAAACACAGTAGCTTCTGGAGAGAAAATTACCTCTGTCCTGGTTGAAACCGGGACACCAGTGCCATAAGGACACTGCGGTACTGGAGCAGACCTAGTGGTGGCCCACTGTGTTGGTTGGGGGCTGGAGCACAGGGTGTTTGAGGAGAGGCTGCAAGAGCTGGGCTTAATCAGGAGAAGTAAGGCTGAGGGGAAGGAGCCCTTCTTGCTGCCTGATGGGAACACATCAAGAAGGTGGAGCAAGGATTTCTTCAGAGGTGCAACGTGCAAGGGAGTAGGAACAAGCTGAAGTGGGGGAAGTCCAGAGTCAATGTAAGGAGAAAAAAAAAAAAAAAAGACTTCCTGGAGGGAGATTAGACACTGGCACAGGTGCCCAAACCGGTTGAGGAATCAATCTCATTCTATGGCAATATTCCAAACTTGGCTGGATGAGTCTCCAAGCAGACTGATATAACTGGACCTACTTTGAGCAGAACTGAGGCCTCTACAGGTCCCTTGCCTCTTAGCTACATGAAATCATCAAGCACTAATACTGATGTAGAGAGTATTTGCCTTTGCCAATGGTAAATGCATTATTAAGAAACCTGTACCTGGGAGTTTGCTTGTGTTTGTGGTAATTGGTAGGTGCCCTGGTTAGAAATGATGAATGTAGTTTATACATGTGTCCGAGATGACTTGTTGAACACTTTAGAGACATCACAGGCTTTCTGTGAATATGTTTTCTCTATGAGCTGATACTGATAAATAGGGATTCGTAGAACTTGAGCTTTCTGAATGTCTGGGTCTGACAGAATGATCAAGTGAAGAATGTGTTGCTGCTGGTAAATTATACTGTGGTATAGACATGAGCTCTCTAGGTAATGTAGCAAGATGCAGGTTGCAGTTACACTGCCATACTAATCCCAAAGGTATGTATCTATTGCTGTGTAGCAGAATAGTGGCTTTCTACCTTACAATGAAAGACAGCAAACAGCAGTGACAAAAATCCTGTGCTGATGGCTTGGTATTGCATTTTTGGATTCTGATTCCAGTTACCTTGTTCAATTTCTGTTAGCCTATGTAATGGCAAGTTTATTATGTTAGTGCAAGTGTATGTTAGTGAAACAACAACCATATAAATTGGAAGGGAAGTTGTTTGTTGGACTTGGTGTGCATCTCCTGGAATACCAACCCATTTTTTTGCAGATTTTTGGCTAGATGGAAGAAGCTATGCTGCTATGTTATTGATAACTCCCAGATTTTGAAATGAAGCAGGAGTGATGGGCAGTAAGTCTTCAGACTTCTGTAATACTCAGTGCCAGGCCCTCCACCCTCAATTTTCTTCTGGGGGGG
>KL271195.1:0-21228 GCA_000699545.1 Podiceps cristatus
GCCAGGCGGGCGTCCCGCGAGGGGGAGCGCCGGCTTCGCTTGATGACTACACAATGAGGAGTGATATATTTTAATTTAAACACCATAAACCTATTGAGTGCTTAATTAACTTTAACCATCTTTAGGGGAATGAAGCCAATTTGAGGGGGTCAAAAGGAGTTGTTTCAATATCAAACAGTTTTACATACTCAATCCATTCATTCGGCCTACAGCTACTGATTAACACACAAAATTAACATGTTAGTAAAAATTCATATTCAGGTCTCTGGGGAAATTAAGATGCACATGCACAGAGCATGATTAGCACAACTATTGTTTTCCCCCAACAATATAATTTAATGGGTTTTCAGAATTACAGAAAGAGGGACTCGGTGCTGGTTTGAATTGATTATTTACCACAAAGCTTTGAAATATAGAGAAGACGGAAAACATCCTGAGCCAAGAGGCCAGCGACAGAGAAAAACAGGAGCAGAGCAAGTCCCGGCTGCAGGAGGGTACGGCTGGAGCAAGGGCGCAGGCGAGCGCCAGGCCCTCACATGTCTCACAGCGCGGCTTCCCCAAGAGCTCTTCCCTTTGCCCTTGCCTACTGATGCCTTCCCCTCCTCCTCCCCTCCTTCCCTTTCATGTCTCGATGTTATTTTTCCATTGTGTCATTTGTTTTAGCAAAAGAACAAACAGCTCAAAGCTTCTTCCTATGCCTCAAACTATTGCACATGCCAATTACTTTTCAGAAATAAGAGGATTAGGAAGGGCGCCAAACAGGCAAAGCAAAGGTGAAAAAAAGAGGTGATATTTTGAAAATATACAACTGGCAAGCCAATCAAAAAATCACAGCCTGGAGGACCTGGCTTAAGTAATGCTGAAATAAAAACGAGAACTCCTCAGCGACTTCAGTAGCTTTTGGATCAGGACCTCACATGTGGTAACCCCCACCCCCCGATCCCCCCCGCCATGGTGCCCACACGTCCTACAGGGCAAATCATCGTTTCCCATACAGAGAGGCACCGGGAGTTACCAGCCACCTGGTTACACAGGGAGCGGGGTCATATGAGGCCACCCAAGCCTGAAAGTCAACAGCAGAGCAGGAAGGTAAGGAGCAAATATCTGATTTCTTGCATCACTAAACTATCAGTAGGCCTCTCTCATGTTCAGGAGGCCAAAAAAACCCAAAAACAACACAACAAAAACCAAAACGTAGTCATATGAGGTTCAGATCAACCATTTAGGGTAAAATGACCCCTTCTCCCTCTTATCTGGATAATGTATTCAAGGCCTACACAAAGATTAACTGTCAAACTAATAAAGGTCTTGTGACTGGCAAATGGTCCCCTGACTTTCTAGGTTTACGGTCATAAAACAATTAATAGGTTAAAGTGAGAGAGACAGGGAATTCCCTCATCACAAATGCAGGTGACCATTAGAAATCTGGCTACCACATCCATCTACTATGTCTGAGCTACCAGGCATCAGGCCCCACAGAGCTCCGGTCTGCAGTGTGAGAGCAGCTCATAGCCGCAGTGACCATGGAGATCAGCAACCCCCGCAGTCACGGGGAGCAGGAACTGGTGATCTTTCGTGAGACAGCCAGGATGAAACAGGTGGCCAGAAAGACCGTGTGTCTCTATCCATGTTTTTTTCCCCAAACAACTGCACAAAGCCCTGTGCAACCTGATACAACTTTTGGGTGAGCTCAGCCTTCAGCAAGAGATTGGACTAGATGGCTTCCAGAGATCCCCTCCCACCTACATGACTCTGTTACTTAAATCCAGCATTCCAGTAGAGTGCCTCCCAATGTTCAGAAGTCAGGAGCCACACCTCGCGCAGCACCAGGATGTTGTGGATCAACAGCACCTAACCGTGGCACAGACAGCCGGGATGCGACCCCAGCTTGCAATGACCTGGAGTTCAGGGAAATCCAAGAGCCCTGTTCTCTGCAAAATGGGAACATAATAGCGTGCTGCCCTCTTCCATAATCCACAAAGACCACTGAAGTTCAGGACTACGATGATCCAGGAATCTCTAAATCTTTATGCAAAATCTGTTACAATTAAAATACCAAATGCCAGAACGAGAAGGCAGATACCTACTTGGTGTTACAGAAACATTTGGCAAAGGAGAGCAAACCAAAACCTAAAGTCGGCATACAATTAGTTTGGGCAGAATCTTCTACTTACCTTAAGACAACTTACGGTTCTGCTTCCACAATTTAGCATCTGGGCTTGCAGTTTCAAGTGCTTAGTTGTCTTTGTAAAGGTCTAATTTAAACACCTAACAGAATTAACTTATTAGGATGGCTAACAACAGTTATTAATCTGTATTGCAATAGTAATTTTTGGAACAAGGACTAATGAGAAAAATAGCATAAACTCATTCATACTTGCATGTGATTTCCATTTTACATCTGATATTACAGTAGTTTTCTATGTATAAAATTTTAAAGACCAAAGAATTTGAAAGGCATCTGGAGTCTGTAGATCAGAAAACAGCATTAAAGCAAAATACTGTGGGTAGTGGAGCAGAAGGGGATGGAGAAAACTGGTTAAATGTCTCATGAGAACACAGGTTAGGAAACTAATGTTCAGTTATCATCTGATTTTTGCAAAAACGATGGTGAAGCACATAAAAGCAGAAAGCTGGTAGTTATCTTGGACTCAGCCCTTAAACACTGGAAGGACTGCAAGAGAATAAGCACAGTTCAGCAGTGACCATAGTTAAGGCTGACCCTGCAGAACATGATACCATGTGATAGCAATCCACAGGAATATTTTGAGAAAGAGAAGTGATTTATTTATTGCAAAGATGGAAGTCAGAAATAGGTCATAATGGGAAAAGTTAGGAAACTTAAAAATCGCTCCAAAAAAGTAAAAATATATCTTTAAAGATATAGTGTTAAATATGAGTCTGAAGTGTGGGAAAGCAAGACATAAAATCAAGATTGTGGCGTTACAGAGAAATAAGAGGAACCTGCAGAACAGACAGCCAAAGCTAGAGAAGCAAGGAGGTTAACTATTTTTCAGAAGACTTCTCACTACTTAATCTGTTTAACCAGCAATACATAGATAGAAAAGGATAATTAGGACACTACAGAGATGCAAAAATCTTTCTGTTAACTGGATTCAGCAGAAAAAGAATCTTGCCATTTCAGGTACCGAGGGCATGGTCTGCCAGAAAACCTATTCAAATTCAGTAAGATATCCCATAAACAGAGATGATCTCCTAAGAAAGGAGATGGTTGTTTTCAGTGAATTTGCACTACAAATTAGGACCAGACAAGGCTGACAAAGATTTCTAAGAGAAGACATTTTAGCTATCAAGATTTTTTTTTTTTTTTTTTTTTTTTAATACAGGCATATGTTTAAAAGGAATGACAAAGGCCAAAGGATCATCATACTTAAAACCAGTTTAAGAGACAGGCGTTATGGATGGGCCTGGAACTCATGCATCACAGCCCATTTCACTGGATCTGTCTGAGTCCACAAGATCGGGATCTGTATGCGTTCTGTCAATTGAGCAAGGCAAAGCAGCAGAGAGAAGGAGCTGAAAGTCTGTCTCTGGCTGAGTCTTCTTTACATCAGTATCGAGTAGTTAAAAACACATCAAGTACAGCATCTGTAAAGATGAATTAAAGCCTCCCGTCCTACACTTAGGAATTGTCAAAACTGCCAAGCTGAGCACACGTGGTTATCACTTAGGCTGCACTGAAAACGCTTTTGATCAAAGCGCCTCTACGGATCTCCTAATGAAATCCTCTAAGTGGCCTGTAGGCGTGGCAGGTGGGGCACTGAGAACAGGGAGCACTACAGATGCTGTCAAAACTAAACACGAAGCAGCCGGGCGACACCGCCCCATTAAGGGCTGAACGCCAGGTAAGGCTCAGTAAACAGTTCAGGAAGAGGCGTCACCATGGGAAGAAACAAAATGCTGGCTCCAGACAGACTTGTGTATTTATTTTTAAATATTCAGAAAAAGTGGATACATAGATTGTAAACATCTCGAACTCTCAAAAAATGGTGTGACTTTGGAAAATCCCAGAATTTTCCCATGTGTCTTTGCAATGGGCAGTTCAGAAACTTGATGGCATTCAAATTTCATGAAAACCAGGGCCAGAGCACCTAGTAAATAAACTGCTTATCATTACCTATAACACTAGATACTAAAAAATTTGAAAATTAATTTCCATGGCTCATGTTCAGGGAATCTAAATGTGTAGAAGCCCTGTAAATAAAAAAGCAACACCATAACCAAGAGGAGTACCTGTACACACTGCCTTCCAGGAAAGCAAGAAATAAAACCACCACTACTACATTAATTACTTTTTTCATCTTTAGCTTTGGCTGCTGCAAATCAAAGGATCCCACAGGAATTTATGCAAGGAGATACTTTTTTTCATGGAAAGAAATTAGCAACAAAAAGATGATTTATAGGCAAAATTCTATAAATGACGGGAGATAGCACACACACAGCAAGAGAATTTTCCAAAGGCCTTTCTCAGAATCCAAGAGCCAAAAGACGCAAAGAGAAATCAGAGTGTAACAGTATAACACACAGGAGTCTAACACATAAGATGTAACAGAAGGGCTCGTACTTAAAGAGTATTACTGAACCAAAAATTTATATTAAAAATGAAAAATTGTTTCAAAATATCTAACTAGAAAACAACATTAATGCTTATAGAAAATAAACAAAATATACTTTTTATCACATACATAGAAGCAAAAAAGGAAATTTTCATCATGATAGAGCAACAGATACATACTAAGAAGCATCTTTCATGAAGTTTCCAAGTCTCCTGGCAAAGAAAGCTGAGGGGGTGCATGAACCACCACATCTCACTGAAGAATTCAGAAAGAAAAGCCATTTCCCTCACTTACATAGACTTCCTATCAAAATCAAATGATAAATAGTGATTAAATTACCTCAGTAACTATTTAACTAAGCCACATAATTATAATTTACCCACATAATTTGCTTTTATCACAAAACAATGAATCATAGGTAGGTGATTTACAGATAAATTCCATGCAAAGGCTGAAATGTATGATTCGTGTCTAAGTAGTAGTGAGCAGGTATACTTCCAATAGCCATGTATGATTTATTCTCTAACACCGAATGAGCAACACAACTAGCAGGCAAAGTTTGTATACTCTGTGTGTAGATCCTCAAGCTCACGCAATACTCTTAATTGGACATGCACCAACACATGGAATATATGTGAATTTAGGTAATATAACTTGCTGCAAGTATACAAAAAGTTCTGAAACATTTTTTGCTAGCTGGTAAAAAATGCATTTTAAAAAACCCACAGAATTTATTTCAGGTTACCTGTTGTTTGGCAATCGTTTAACTTAAAATAAATAAATAAATGGAGAGGGGAAAAAAACCTGCAGAAACTAAATACATTCACAACTTGCATCAGTAATTCAACTTGAAGTGCACGAACACACTTGGCATCCACTGAAACCGCACAGGCACTTACCGTTGGTGTATGACAGGACATAACCATACATACATTTTACAGAGGTTTACAGTAGTATATTCTAGAAGGCCATGCGGCTTTGGAGTTCCAAGAAGAGCACTCCTTTATTTTTATGTGCGTGATGAAAATAGTACTTGATGCAATGACATTTTTCTATGAACTTTTTGTATTGCACAAGTGATAGTCTGAACTCCATTTAAAAACAGAAGAGCAAAAGCTTTTCCTATTATGATCTTTTCAAGCAGAATAAGTGAAGAGTTATGGCAAGTTCATGCCACTTCTAAGATGTTTAACACAAGTATCATAATTGTCACTTAATGGGTCAGGAAACAAAGACAGACTTGTCTCGGTGGTGTTGTCTGTTCTCTGTAGATCACACTTATTTTCCTTTCATATTTAGGAAATGTAATTATGTCTAATTCAAATTACAAGAGAGAATAATTACACAAAGCCATTTTTTTCTTTATAGTTAATCCTCTGAATATTTTATTTGCCAAGGCATACAATTTTCCAAAAAGAAAACATTAACTTATGTGGCCCGTATGGAATTTATTTAATTATATGATATTCCAATACGGTTCCCTGCAATTTATTATGTTAATTAGTTAGATTATGTGTGAAACATTTTATAATGAGCTCATTCCTTTACTTTATGTGTATTTTTTTTTAAATCCTTTTAATGAACCATTTTTCTGCAGTTGTAAGAGATAGCTGGGGCTTTGGAGTTTAAACAAGACATATTACCGTTTGTATCAATGTTGACTTACTGAAGATTTTGGGAACCTTAAACTGCATATTTTGTGAGACTGCCATCTCCTTACTATAATGAAACACAATACTGGAATAATATTGTGTATTTGATATCATAACTGAATCCTGAACTACTTTGGGAATAAATACTATATTCTTGATTACAATTGGGAGAGGGGAAAAAGTAGGGACAAACCTCAGATAGTTGTTCTAATAGAAGGGCAGAAGAGGATTAAAAGAAAGCCTCTGACAATCAGCATGTGCAAATCTCTTTTGGCAATGGGCCAATAAGCTATAACAACACAGATTTTTGCAAGAAAGCAAGTTACTGTGTGTTTCCTACAAGTTAACTACAAGTTACTACTACCGTGTGATCAGAGAAACAGATCACTGAATGTAAAATCCCTTCCACGATGCCTTCTACAGAAGATGTCTTGCAACAGTCCTGGGATACTGTCGCACTCAAAGCTTCATTTTACACACAGAATTTTCCTTTTCTTACTAAAATGAGTAAGTTCTCTACTTCCTGGCCTAAATGTTCGATAGCAAAGGTGAGCCTCTTTAGGTAGATACCAGGGGTTTCATGCTGACACAGCCTTATGTGTCAGGACTGGAAACAGATTTTCAGGATCATGCTGGGACATCTGATATATTCTGCATTTGCCTGGGAATTTGTGTGTCTGGATCTTCTGTCTCCAAATACAGCCTCTGCATCTGTAGGTAGATGTAGTCTCGACAGAACATCCTTCTCAGGTATAGATACTCAACCTTGAGATGTACCCACCCACTACTACACTCCTATTACTGAATACTTCATAAACATGGGGCTGCATTTGGCTGGGAATTTGTGTGTCTGGATCTTCTCACAGGATTTCTAGGTTGGAAGAGACCTCAAGATCATCGAGTCCAACCTCTAACCTAACACTAACAGTCCCCACTAAACCATATCCCTAAGCTCTACATCTAAACGTCTTTTAAAGACCTCCAGGGATGGTGACTCCACCACCTCCCTGGGCAGCCTGTTCCAATGTCTAACAACCCTTTCAGTAAAGAAGTTCTTCCTAACATCTAACCTAAAACTCCCCTGGCGCAACTTAAGCCCATTCCCCCTCGTCCTGTCACCAGGACTGTCATCTGTCTCCAAATACAGCCTCTGCATCTGTAGGTAGATGTAGTCTCGACAGAACATCCTTCTCAGGTATAGATACTCAACCTTGAGATGTACCCACCCACTACTACACTCCTATTACTGAATACTTCATAAACATGGGGTTTATTAGGTTGTTTCTTTTCACATTCATTCTGAAAACTGAGAACAGAATCTCACTTTCTTCGCTACCATTTTTAGCTCAGCACTGCACCATGTACCACGGAACAACACTGCACCACAAAGACACACAAGCTCACAGAAAAAGCACCGGTGAATTGAATTGGCATATGCACCTGTGTACCTGACAGCAGAAGTCTTAAATGGCACTTATCCCTCACAAACTCACTTCAACAAAAACTTCAGTATGTCAGGAGAAACACTCTCAAACAGTATAAAACAAAATCCAGACCTTGAGGTCATGACAGAATTCATCTTTTGCAAATAGTGCAGACTTCATTTGTTTGTAGGTGGTAGAGGACAGAAATAGGGTTGCAAAAAGCCCTGCTGCTCAATGGTGAGGGCAACGGACGCTTAACACAAAAAAATCCACAAAGAAATTCAAGTTGAATCAGACTCTCCTTAGATCCTCAAAGGTTTTGCTTATGTGTCATCTGAAAAATATATTAATACTACAGAATCACTGATGTTGGCCCAAATATCACATTTAAGTCAGTTTCCAATTATTATCTTACCATTTATATTCATTTACCCTTAATGGGAGCTATGTTAAAGCACTATAAAGAATTCTGCTGTGGTCACATACATTTAAAAGACTTGACAGGCCAGAGAGCCACAGAAGCCCTATAAATATTTCAGATAACCTAATTTTTTTTGACCAATAGATACTGATGTAATAATAAAAATAATAGATGGAGGCAGAGGAGAAGGAGTCAGGGTATATTCCAAGCAAATTAAGCTAGTTATGTTCAAGTCACATTTATTTCCATGTACAGTCCATATTCTTAAAATGTTTATATAGTTTGTGTTACATCTTTTGACTTGACTATTATTAACAAACCAAGAAAGTTCAGAACTACATTATTGTTTATCTCTGGAAAAACAATGGAAATATTGCTACATGTCAAAGTAAACACATCGCACCTGGTAACAGATACTGCATTTCATGCAAGTGCCATGAATTTTGGCTGCACTGGAGATTTTGCCAGGTCTGCCAAACCTAATCCCAAATCATTAAAGATAACAAACAAAACTGTCACACCAAAAACCATCTATGATAAATTACAGCTGTATTTCATAAGGCAGAAGCAAAATCCAAATATAATTTCCTTCAGTATCTGCAAGCAACTGATTCCTTAATATTGTATTTTGTATGTCTCCATACTAAGCTAGTACAAAACCCAAAAGACAGTCTTACCGAACTGGTCATTTAGACATCTTCCTGTGTTATGAAATGCAGCAGACATCAACTATAAAATAATCAGCCCAGATAATTTAACGTATTTACATTCTTTCATTTTAATAAAATGACTGACTTGCACACTCACTCGCTCCCTCCTGTAAGACTGCTTAGTGAAGAAACTCTTCAGTGTACATTCCTTTAGCAGGACACCCTTGAAGAAATATTTCACATTTATGTATTAGTCCAACCATGGGTTTTTTCAAACTGGAATTTTGCAGAATAAACAGCCTAAATGTTACTGCATAGCAAGAAGGAGCTTGTCTCTCACTGTCCCTTGGATCACAGTGAGGCACTAACCAGCAAGAGGAAGGACGACTGTCTAACTTGTTGCCACCACTTCCTCAGAGATCTCCCACACTAACACTCACTTGTGGGTCACAGATGAGAGCACACCATGGACTAATAGTTTAATTCTCAGGGCAAGTTCTTAAAATATCATTAAAGGCTCTCTGACAGTGAGCCTTTAAAGCGCCTTAGCTTGCTTTAATGCTCTTTAGAGAAGAATTAAATAGGACTAATATAGTCACACTGAAGTTTACACGAATAGTTCAATAACACCGTGCATTATGCCCCCCCTCCTTTTTTTTTTTTTTTTTTTTTTCTCAGAGAACAAAGTATGACTAGTTACAGAGCTTATAAAACATTCAGTTCCCACCACTAAATATCTCTGCACGTCACTACTTGCCTCAGCACTTCCTCGTGACCTAACAACCAACTGGTCTCTGTGCCCCGTACCTTCTTTCCTCAACACAGAGTGCACCGTCAGAGCGGGGATTACAGCCTCTGTCATGCTATGACTGGCAGGAGTTGAAACGCTCAGCATCAGTTCTTGGATCTTTTGGTGGTAGTTGTTGGATGCAACCCTAACAATCACATCTTAAGCTGCAGCACTGCCTAATCCTTGACAAGTCTTTCCTGAAAAAAAATCTGTGCACCAAATCACAGGGTTTCTCAATTCTTAGCTCCAAGCCTTTCAATACTGCAATAATTTTAAATTAAATGATTGGTGATGAACAAATATTCTTTCCATGTGTATTGTACACTTCAACACACCACTGACAGTTTTAAAAACTCATGCATTAAAATCATTGTCTAGCTATGTATTTAAAACAATTAAGTCATCATTAATTCAGTAAATGCCATAATAGGCTTTTAAAAATTACAAAAGAATACTTTCCCACCACATACATTGATATGATATTTGTCTAACTAAGTGATCTGCTTATTATGCACCAATTTAATGCTTTCTTAAAATATGTAGCAACAAAATGCACAAAGGAGCAAAGTTACCCTATGTGATTATTTGAGACCACAAATTTCAAAATCCTGACATGCCAAGCTAGCTAAAAACATGTTAGTTCTGCCACAGGACCTCCCAATTCACTTGGCACCAAAGGGTTAATCTCACACATTTAATATCCTACCTCAAACAAGAGTAATTGTAGCAAGAAGCAAGCTCTTATGGTAGCCTTAGTAAGACCATGCTACTTCTTCAGAACACAACAGTAAAAAAGCCATGCAAATGGAGATGAATGGAGCACAAGCCACTGAGGTAATTAAAAATGTATTTTCCATCTCCTAGTAATTGAATTGTGTACAAGCTGCAAGTTAATGAGGTCATCTACCCTCGAGCACTGACAGGAAAGCAGGAATAATTATCTTTCAATTTTTTCTTATGTAGCAATTAATTTTAACCATTCGCCTACACCCCACTCCCACTTCCCCCATTCCAGTCAGTCAAAGTCATAGCTAAGCCGAATTGACAAGCAATTGATATGGTAGCGGCACGGAGCTGCTGAGGCAGGCAAGGTAATCAAGGGGCTGCAGCTGTTGAGGGCTAAGCGCTTCCAGGTGAATGTCACCTGAGATTTTGCATTCTGCCACTCGGAGGACTTGGGACACACAGTAGTGCCTGACAGCACATCTGGTGCCAGGTGGGCAGGGAGGCGACGTTGCTGGTTCGGGAGGGGAACAGAAGGATGGACGAGGATTGATGAATGGACAAGACTTAAACCAAAAATGTCTGTCTGGTTTTTTTTAGGACTCATCTACTATCATTGAGTATTGCATACTACATTTGGTAGCTGTATGAAAAAGGTGTCATGCCTTGGCTCCTAATTCAGAAACACAAACACCAATTAGACTCAAACCCTTATTGATGCCTCTTGTAACTATGTGACATGGACTTACAGCAACTCTACACTTCAAAGGAACTAAACGTGTGCCAAATCGAATCCATGAGAGTGGGACACAAAGAGCAGTTTGGCACTTTGACCTGTGGACCGGGGCCTTGGAAGCTCTTTGCAGATGCCCACATGTAAAATCAGGCTGTCAGTCTCTGTGGTTCTTCCTTTGACCTGCACCATCTTTCAACACCTAAAATGAGCAGATCTGTTCACACAAAAGCAAGTGTCTAGGGTCTTTTAACAGTCACAACACCACCAATGTAACAAATGTACTTACCTCAAACATTTCAATAAAATGGTTAAGATCAAAGGGATGAGGCCTAAGTGTTTGGTTATTAATACAACTCCTACATTTCCTCCCTCAGTCAGGACTGTAAACATTATCAGCACGTTGCACGCTAGATGGAGCAGCTGCTGGACTCAAAGATGGCCATGCGAGCCCATACCACAGTGACAACTTGTCCCTGTATGTCAGTGTATGTCAACTTGTCCCACTTGCCCTCAAGCATAATTTCTTCTACCATTTTTAATTATTTTTGGCTAGCATTTTTAGGAAGAAGCCCTTTCCCAACAGCAAGAATTCTGATTCAGATGCTCTTACATTCATGAATTATGACAACGATTGTGTCTTACTCACCTGGCTGAGCAGAGTAGCAAGCCTGCCCGTCAGGTAAAACTCCTTCACATTTGCAAGATGTATTCAAAAGTCTCTTATATGTACTACTCTAACTGCAGAGAAACACTATTAAAAAGGTAGAAATTATTCTGCCAGCAGTGGTGTAAACAGAGAAGAAATCTCACACTGTTGCCTTGGACCCCAAGTCCACAATACAGCTGCCTCCTCCTTTTACTCTTATAAGCCAATTCAAGGGCTTTTTTTTTGAAGCTGATTCTACGTATTTCAGAAGTTTCCAACAAATATGTTTCCTTTTAGGTGAGCATAATTTTCAATGCAAAGTTCCGTAGAAAGCGTAACAGAAGTGAGTCCCTAGTGCTTTACTTCATTAGAAATGCAAATAACGGTTACTGCGTGGGTGAAAGTTAGTAGGCAACACCTGGAAAAGTGGTACATATAAAGGTCACCTCAGCTTCAGTATAAAATTAGCATCAGGAATGAAATCAAAGGCAAGCAAATGCCAACATGTAGACACTGGAGGGAAAAGGAGTCGTCACTTACTTTTGAGCACATAAAGAATATAACAACACATGACAGTGCAGTAATATACTAACAGCAGTAATTCCTATACATTTATTTTATCCCTTAACTTTCTGTGCACTTTGCCACAGTCTTCTATTTTTCTTCCCATTGATGGTGCATTTCACTGAAAGCTGTTGAGCTAAATATAAAAAATAGAGCAGGAAGTGGAAAATAAGAAGTCTGTTTCTCCTGAAGATCAATTTTTGCTTCTAGCGGGAGACTTCATGATCTTTCTTATGTCATAGGAAGATGTTTGATGCATACCTGTAGCATATGCACAGACCAACACCTTCACAAATATCAGCAAAAGGAGGGGTTTTTTATCTGGTTAAAAGCTCTGCCTTTTGCTTTTTTCTTCACTACTGAGTAATGCCCAAGAGACTAGAAACTGAATCAGTATCTAGTCAAAGAATCACAGAAAACAAGGGTGCTGACACTCATTTAGCCAACCAGAAATTAACATTCTTGGGTAATCACAAAATAAAGCCCTAAACTTTTGCTCAGGATTGAAACAACAACAAAACCCAAACCAAACCAAAAATTCAACTTCCCCCACCAAGCCCAGTAATTTAATTGCAGCTAAGTGCAAACCTGGGACAGTTGCTAACACGGGTGACAAGTCCAGGTGAAAAGCAATCAGTCACAGTATTACAGAGAAAAGCACATCCATAGAGCTAGTATTCATCACTCAATTAAATTCATTTGAAAACACTACACACACATGGACATGATGGAAAGACATGAGTTGTACTACAAAGACAAAATCATTCTCAGTGGTTAGCTAAATGTTGTCAGTCAATCCTAACCATTTCACAGCCAGCTTTCTCTCTGTAATGACAGATTAAACTTGGCAGACTTGATGGGGCGTAATAAACTTCATGTAGCTACCACTCCTCCTCTTTTTGCAAAGCTGGGGCATGTTCATCCCTTTAGGTTTACTCCAGAAAGCCCAGACAAAACAAGAAGATCAGTTTCCATGTCCTCTGGAGGTTCTCCTGCTCTCATTAGAAGGGAAAGTTGAAATACATGTGCATAAACTGAGGAAGCTGCTTCATCCTCTCTCCTGCCTCTGAAGTGTGGAAGGGCAGAGGAATGAAGAGCGTACTCAAACAGTGCCTGTGATCAAAGAGCAAAGACAAGGCTTAAATTAAAGTTTAGCATTACAGGGCTTCTTCTCTTCTGAACACAAACTGTTCTGCTGGGTCAGATATTTGGGCCATCCTGGGAAGCATCCTATCTCCCACAGAGGGGGAAAAGGAGGTGCTGTTGCATAAGAGCAGGCAACCTTGATGTTTTGGGGATGCGTCTCTTTTTTATTACAACTTGTATTTATGCATCATAACATCTGTGTGAATTTTATGTTCGCTTTCTGTAAAACCAAGTCTTCAGATTTAGATTAATTCCCTTTTCCTTTTCTACCATCACTGCTATGTAGACCTGGGGAAAACAAACCTATGAAGTACTAGTCCCAGAATCATCACCCTCTAGCTCCAAAAGTCTTTCTTGCAAAATACCAGGACTAACAGCTATTTAGGTTAACCATGAGAAAGGCAACCATCTCTACTTCAACACATATTGAACTTCGTAAGAGTAAGTATGTTACTACCAGAAAAGCTCTATGATCAGGAGAATTCATGCAGCAAGTGGGACACAAAAAAACCCCCAAGTCAAACACTTTCTCTCCAAAATTTAGAAACCTAAAACTTAGATACCATTCTGAAATCAGCCACAGCCAGAATACAAAGCAAGAAACTACATAAAATGCTTAAGTCTAGAAAAGCAGATGGAGAAATGTAATTGTTTTGCTTCACAATCAAAAGCCTCTAGCATGTAAATTAAATTGAAGTCTCTGCTTGGATGCTGAAGTATAAAGGAACTCACGTTCCCACTACACTGCAAGCAAGACACATTGTCACAGACGCGTAGGAACAATTACACCTTGATGAAATTTTTTTTCAACACAACATATTCTTTTCAGTAGTGATCTGCACAGGAGAGCTGATATAATTTAATGTTATAGAAAGTCTGAAGGCATCAACCGAAGCCATCCTAAACACCGACACTAGACAGATCAAAACTTCAAATTTGTGCTTAAATTTGATAACTGCTTTGAAAGGTTCTACCTTTCACACATCTGTCTCAGGCACTTTTTTTTAAGTGCAACTGATTTTGGTCTAGCCCAAGTTTTACAGTGTGAACTGCAGACATTGAACAACATCCCAGTCTGCCTCCACTGCATTCCTTACTGGATTTTCTTTCTATTACTGTGAAAACACTACAAGAAGCAACCTCACAGAACCCATGCAATCCACTACCTTCTCTTAAGGTAACAGTTATGAGCCCCAGCCCTGCAAACTGTGCCATCTGCAAAAGGACATGGTCCCACTCCAGAGGCATGGCTAACCTAAGTTTTAAAATTCAACTTTCAGTTTTCCATTTACAGTATTTAATTTCTGATATAATCGATCCTAATGACTTTTAACTTGAAACAGGCCAAATTCTGCACAAACTTTTTCTTGTGAAGAGTTTCAGAGAGATCAACGTAATTACTTGCTAGACTAATGCATTTCCTGTAAGTACTTACAGAATATAATTTTTTGTTTATGCTAATATAGCTTATTACATGAACATACACACTCAAGAAAGATTTTAAGCTGCACCATTAAATGCTACTTTTTTTCTAAAAATTCTGTCTACCTAGCTGTTGCTTATCAGCCATCCATTTAATTATTGTACTCTGTCACCTTGATCTTGCTTTGCCACAGTTGTACAAGCTGCGGTAAGTTGTGCACAGGTGTACTGCACACACTGTTCCAGGCACCTTTTTCCCCCCTCCTTCTCCAAAGGGTCATATAGGGCATCTACATGAAATAGATCATTACAGAAAATTTCACACAAACAGGGAAATGCATTTTTTGTTAAAAAGCCTGAGATATTAAAAGGACTCTGCCTGTATTGGGTGTCCATGGCAGTTTACACAATGGCTCTGGGAAATCCAGGCATAAAGAAAATTACCTGAGGTATAAATCACAGTATTGAAGTTACCTCCAGAGAAGGGGACCAATTTTAATGATGATGACATTTACTGAGGATCCTTGACAAACCTGGTGGTTCTCTCCAGCTGTTAGCTGTCCCAGGTCAAGGTTATTCCATAGGATGTCTCTAAGCCCTCACAGAACAGGTTGCTGACCGTGCAACTCCATAATAACAACAACAATTTAAAAAAGCAATTTACATTTTTTGTTGTCAATGCTATTTTATTTCAAAAGAGTTGTCACTTAAGGGTATTTCCATTCACCAGCTTGCTTGGTATTAGTTTCTCATCCTCTCCTCTCCTAATCACACAAAAATTAGAGAATATGCAGAAGTGAATATATCAAAAAATGGAAGATTTTCTATAGGTGTGCAGGTAGCAATCTATGAAAACAGCATGAATTTCTGCTCAAAGCAATTGGGGAAACTCTGCTTTATCCAGACACCATGATTGAAGTACTGCATATTAGTTCCAGCTAAGTCAATTTTCTTAAGTTGAAAATTCATATGTAACAAAGTTTCATCAAAAAATTTTGTGAAGTGTCATTGTTCGTAACTATCCTCAGATTTGAACAGAAGTCACACACGGTCAGTTATAGCAGGCTTAATATTCCCTCAAAGGTTCTATACAAGTTGAGTCATGAATTACTGTCTCCTGGCATCAATGCTGATTTAATTTTTTTAAAGTTACTTGTTTCGTTGAAAGTGTTCTTCCTCATTTCCCACCTCTCCCAAAATGCTTAGGCATTGTCTGAAAGAAGAAAAGTGATTTTAGCTTCTAATATATAGGTACAGATTACCTGCTGAGTTGAAAAACTAGAACTTGTATCACCAGTCAAGGTATGTTGCTCATTACAAATTATGCTTTGCAATTCTGGTCAATAAAAATTATGTATTTCATGCTTTCATTCTGTTCACATACAAATAAGGCATTTAGCAATCCAATATTTAACTAAACAAAATTCTAGAGTGTTTTTAAGAAACATTTTAATGTGATATTTAGAGTATTCAGAGGGTTTGCTGCTTTTCCAAAACATGGTTCTATTGTGACTATTAAAAGGTGAACCCTGACTAACTCACAGCATATGTGAATCAATTTTTACAGTAAACTCCAGCAGAGAAGCTAGAAAACACTACATGGGCCAGCACTAGCTCATAACACCTTTTATAGTATTGGCTGATGACACAAGACTACTAACAGAAGAAGAAAACAGAATGTGAAGTTAGCATCTTCCTTTACAGAAGATCATATTCTGGACTATAAAGGTTTTAAGAAAAAGAACTTGAAGCCCAGCGTAGAAAAACGCATAACGCTTTCAACACCCTGGCCATATCTGTGCAGGACGGAACTTCAGCAAAGCAGCTGTGCCCTGTAGCACAGCATAAAATAAACCCAATAAAGACAGACTGCAAGAAGATCAAAGTAGTAAGACATCCCTGCTTTTCTGCCATTTCCTAGGATACTTCTCTATACCTATGTTTCTTTCATGTCCATGTTTTAAAATAGTCATTTGACATTTACACTTGAATTAATTCCAGCTATAAATACTCCCCTTTTAATATATCCAGCTAGTTTTAGGATGTTGACAGCTCACAGAATCCATTTCATTAAAATCTTTAGGATTTTAAGTGATAAATTGTTAGTTATCCTTACTATTAAATAGACCCTCTGAAGTATAACAATTAAAATAAGCAAATCTACATCAAGCAGGTCTCTGAAGAACTTCTACCCTTTCAAAATAGTTGTCTGTCCTTACACAGTAGCACCTCTGCATTCTTTAAAATGGTAACTCAGTAAACAATTCTTAAATTCTGACTAAATCAACCAGCAGAGACAAGCAGCTGGTTGGCTCTCTCTGCATCTTTTAATCTCTCTGCAGAAATTTCCACCTTAAGTGAAAATCACAACTCATCATGGCAGTGGCTGTTCTGACAGAAACACACCTCCACGATGGGCTGGTCAATGCACCCACTGGATCTGCCAGGAGATTGCAACACCTGTTAAAATAGAATGGTTTTTTCAGTCCTGGACTAAATAAAAATTAAAGATACAGTCTTTTCAGCTTACTCGTAACAGCTGACCTTCTCCAGCCACCGAAGCATTCTACTCTTTCAAGTTTAAGACCAGCTAAACCCTCATGTTCCTCCAGCAGCGATGGCTGCGCGTGACTGCGGGTGTATCTAGAAAAGAATGACCCTTGACAAAGTTTGCCGCTGAGGTGCTGGAGCAGCCTCCGGGCGCTCCTACCGCTCTCCTCCTGCGCTCTGCAGCCGCATCTTTCACTGTGCCCTAAGAAAGATCCTGACCACCTCTTCATAATTCACGAGGCCTGCTACACTATGCCTGCTACAAGAGTCAACCTTGCGCCTTTTACACTTGGAAGACATGCACTGTGGATTAAAATGTTGGGGTTTTTTTCTTCCAGGAAAATAGAAAAAAGAAATCGGAACCAATCTTCCCTTAGGTCCTTCCCTTCCCCCCAGTTTATGTAGCACAGACCAGCCCGCAATAATCAAACCAGAGCCATTTAGTGTATAGTCTAGTCTTGCTGTGACTAATAGGATGATTGGTTGTATAGCTTCTTTATGGTTGTTCATTATATCACCCTTACATAAAGTAATTTAATTTCAGTGGGATAATTAGGGTATTTCTAATCTAACTGATAGTCTGAATGAAATGAGATTCTCAGAGGAAGATTTGTGTACCAGGAGATTGGTGACCTTCGGCCCCAATTTTCACACAATGTATTAAGCTGACAGCCTTACTTCCAAGCCCTGCTGCACCGGCTCTTCCCCACTTGTGCAGGTCTGTGCGCTACAGACGGTAACACCGAATGAGGTTTTTCTACCCAAAATCCCATTGTTATAGGAAACTGTAATATTTTATCTGAATTACAGAAAAATAATCCAGGACATCATTCACTAGTTGGAAATGCAGCACTACTATTAATCTGCCATGCAAAGCATGCAACTAAAATCTTGATTTTAGGCTGTGCCTTACAAGGCAATATTGAGCATATACTTGATCAACACCTACACTTTTATAAGTATTGAAAGGAAAAACTCTTCTCCCTGTCCCGTATTTTCTGGAAACAAATATGCAGAAGTTGAAAAAATCAGCTTCTGTACCACCGGCAAAGTGAATGGAATCAATGCTGTACTGCCTTTATGAACCAAAACCTCGGTTCATCTGCCTTCTACCTGTAGCTGTCAAGCAGACCAGACTGCCTGGCTGCTTAACAGACAAGGCCCTCCATTTCTGCACTGACACTTGCATACCAACACCTTTCTTTCCACCCTCTCTCTGTTCTCCGAAAGCCAATGTACTCCTTTCCCACCTCTGTGTAGTGCCATCCCAGCTCAGACCAGTCCAACTCTCTGAAAGCAGCAAGAGCCTTTGTCCCTCAGCTAAGTGTGGACTGAATCTGGCTACTGAAACCTAAACCCTCCTCACCATCCCCGCAGTATCGTCCCTGCGGTTGCACATTCCTTTGTTGATCCCTGTCTTTACAAAGGATGATACCCTGAAATACCAGAAGCAGACTTTGAAATTATTTCCCTGTGATTAGTAAACATCTTCAACCTCAACAGCTTAGCCTTTAATCCTAAGAGCTAACAGAAGTAAAAAAGACCTTACTAACTGAGGAAAACACTTTGCTCTGTCATATAATTTATTTTTAGTGTTCCAATATTTGATTTAAAGACAGCAAATAAGTTATGTGAGCTTTCAGGGTTCTTTGTCCCAAACATAAACATCTCAAGTGAGGGACTGAAGACATTGCTCACAGTCTTTCTTTTTCAGACACAATGAAATCCTGTATATAATGAAGTCAGAGCTCCCGCTGACTTCAGAAGCATCACAATTTCACCAACAGCTCTATAGTTACACACAAATAATGAATACGTAGTGTCAAATTAATATGTATTGTATAAGTATATATATATAGCACGTACACATATATACACACACAAGACTAATTACCTCTTTCCTATTTCAGCATAATACAGCAAAATTTAATGAAAGTATGTACACTAGTTCCCTGAAAAACCTCAACATTTACACTTGAGCACAGAGGAAAATACATAATCTATAGTATTTATGCCTCAATACAAAACAATAGACTTCCTGCAGAGGCCTTTTTTTTTTTTTTTCAATAAATTATTCCACAATTAACACCTTTTTAAAGAGAGATAAGTCATTTTTTCTAAAATTAAAACTCAATAAATTGCTACATATTGTAGCTACTAGAGGCCTTTTCTTCAAGGAATAACCACATGAAAAAAATACAGTGAAGATTAAGATTGCGTACATCCATATTTTAAACCTATTTGTGGGGAGGTGGGTGTGTGGATAAATCCACCATAAGAGGAGCCCACCTCAATCTTTATCTCCCTCAGTCTCTCACCTTATCATCATTCAGTAATGGTCATTTGTATTTTGATTTTTTTCACCAACCCTTGCACTTGCAGCTATGCCAGGCCACTTCCTTGGGAATTTGTTGTTAGCAAGTGACTAACCTGAAATATGGTAATGGCTCTTTTATAGAAGTAGCAGTCTTGTCAGGCCCTATTTAGGAGACTCTTGAGTTCATGGTTCATTGACCTGATAAAACGAAGAAACCATTATAGTTTAATGGGCCAATATAGAGTTCCCATACGAGAAGTAAAGGGTTTATACGGAAGATGACAAAGGGCCGCTTTCTACTTTTTGCATACCACAAACTTAATTTTTCATACATTTTCAGAGAGAAGATGGTGTCAATCAAAAGTAGTTTTAAAATAATATGTATTGTATAGTGTATTCATCAGCTGGCTATCTAAAGACTTGCCCAAATATTCTTCTTGGTCAAAGGAAAGAAAAACAAATTAACTCCTTGCAACACTTGCAGATAATCTTACATTAAGTGATTGCCCAAAACGTACCTATGAATTAAGAATACTTCCTACAAAAAATCTACATTAAATCATGAAAGCTTAGAAGGGCAAGTTGAAAGCTAATGCATTATTATTATTATATTAGTGTATTTGAGAAAACTGACAATGGATAGTCCTGGATTCTGCTCTATATCTGCATCTGCCATCAAGTCAACCCAACACAGTATTCGTCTGTACTTCGGACGAGTCTTCATTGATAAAGTATCACTAACTCTCCTTTACAATGTACTCTGACATCCTCAGATGAGGTGCTCTAGCCATATTTCTGATTTAAGGGCTTGATTTTCAAAAAAAGTTAAGTGTTAAGGAGTATACCTAATTTGAGCATTTAATGCTAAAAAACACAGAATTGAAATTGTATCCATAGTCATTTGCATATCTACTCATTTGCATGGGCTCATCATTTTGCATGCCGAACAGAAACAACTGTCCTGAAGTCCTAGGAGCAGGTTCCTCTCCTGCCAGCCAAGAAAGCCTTTCAGCACAACTCTGCTGCCTCAGCTGCCTTCTGTTCTGGATCCTTTCACCCCTGTCAGCACTTAATTTCTTACACTTTTAAAGATCAGTTATTTCCCTAACAAATTAAGAGGTAAGAGAGCCCCACGCTATAGTCCATTTTTATTCAATCAGGAAGACAAGCACCGAAACCTTCTGCTGGGCTGAACCATGTTTTATGTACAAGCCAGACTGGGCCTATAACGACAGTCTGAGGTGGAAGAGGAAAAAACAGCTGTTTAAACATTAATACAATAAGGCACATCTTGAAACCTGGCTACTCCTACAGCATCTGTACGCAAGCTCGAAAAGTTCCTCACATCATTGAGCCTGCATAAAAGCTGGAGGTACTCAGCAGTTCCCAAACGATGTTTCACTGCCTCATTGGAGCTCGTTCCTTGTCCCTGAACAAGCACATAAAGCGTTTTAAATAAATAGCAGAAAATTATCTTTTTTGTATAACTAGTAAGTTATGTCCTGATATCAAACTGAGAAAAAGCATACAAAAACCATCTCCCCTCCCCATAAATATATATATATATCTATCTATCTTTATTCTTAGTATAGTTAATAGAGTGACAAATT
>KL271195.1:21248-90908 GCA_000699545.1 Podiceps cristatus
GAAAGAGAAGACACATCTACTTTCATTTATTTCTGCAACATTCAAACCATGCCAGCATTAACAATGATATACTTCAATCACAAGAAGCCTTACTAAAGCTCCATTTCTAAAAGCTACAAGTGCTATGAAGACATGATTATAAAATTGCTTTATTTCTTACCCATTATATTACTGCCACTAAATAAAATACTTCAATTAAAAATATCCAGACTGTTCCAGGAAAGATGTTGAACTACCATCACTGTCAGCACTGTTTGGAGGTGGGGGAGAGATAAACAGAAGGGGAAAAAAAAAATATCAGAATTTTAGGGAAAAAAGAATCACCCTTACTTAGATCTTACTAATCAAGTAATCTAGTAAAATTTTTACTTTACCTTTCTACCTTTTTTTTCCCCCAAATTTTATTTAGATGCAGACTTCATGTCTTGTCCTTAAAAGCTACACAATATTAAAGTGCTCTGTGAAACAATTCCAACATTATGTCTCCAAAGAGAACTGCAAATCATACAATTCTTAGTGCAATTTGTTCAATGCTTGAAATACTCATAGTAATCTAGTAAAATTTTTACTTTACCTTTCTACCTTTTTTTTCCCCCAAATTTTATTTAGATGCAGACTTCATGTCTTGTCCTTAAAAGCTACACAATATTAAAGTGCTCTGTGAAACAATTCCAACATTATGTCTCCAAAGAGAACTGCAAATCATACAATTCTTAGTGCAATTTGTTCAATGCTTGAAATACTCATGATTGTCCAGGAAGAAGTTATCTATGTAGATGGGTAATATAAAACTAACAACATAACAAACTTTGCCACCACGTTTCAGCACAACTCACAACTAAATTAAGAGTAATTCTTCAGCACTGCAATGAAAACATGTTTTAAAAATACAAATATACAGTCCACTACAAAATTCATACATCATTCATGCTTTGTGCTATATTATTGTCTTGCTATTTTTTCCTGGGAACTGTAATTGTTTACCTTGTTTCATCCATTTCTATTGTCTGCACTGATTACTGGAATCACATTTCTAGGGTAAACAAGGTGAAAAAAACCCTCTTTTCCACTGTCCCATTTTCTGTCAGGAAGGTTTGAAGCAAAGTAGGCCTCCCAATAAGTTTTCTAATCCACATAAGCAGGGCTAAGATATCTGACAGCTGTTTCACGCTCTTCATCATCATCTGAAACAATCAGTACGCATTAGAGAGTACTTTTCCCTTTACAAAGGTGATAATTAGATAACAAGCTGAGATTAAAGTAATTACAGTTAGACAGCTGGCAAGGCAGCACAGTCATGTTGAAATATTGTTGATACTTCAGCATCTGGTTCTAATAACAGCACAGGCTAAAAGATTTTACATTAATTACAGAACATAATTTAATATAAACATATTTAATTACAATTGATGAGCGATAAACTGTTCAAGAATGACTTAACCCCTTACACATGTCAAAATGATTGGAACTTCATATATATCTTTCCACTTTAGGAGCAAGCTACAGTCAGCATGAAAGGTTAGAAATCTCCATTTTTAAGAAAGAGCTCTAATTGGAAAGGTGAATTATTGATACATTATTTAAATCTAATTCAAAAACACATTAAAACTGAGAGCATACTACAGAATTTAGGACCACCTCCAGTAAGACATTTGGCCAGAATTGCAGCTAAGCCCAAAATTGCTATCTCAAAAATTCCATCGTAGTTGCCACCCAACCCTGAGGCACCCGCAGCTCCTTGGTGCCTGTATAGATTTCCCAAGGATGCTCTCAAATACGCTGATCTTATCAAAGCTAGGCAACACAGAGCCTCTGCTTCTTCCTAAACCGCTTCAGATCTGGATGCAAGGCCGCTGCTCCAAGACTGCAAGGGATGTAAAGGCTCTCCTATGTATTTGAAACAGTCATCGGAGCAGTCCTAGGAGCGTAGCTGGTAGACCATCAAAGGTACTGACCCTAACCATTAACTTTCTGCATTAGGTTCGCTCTCGTATTCCTCTCTGATCCTGGCAACACTAATTTCTTGTAGGTACTCAGTCAAAACTATTTGTGGTAGGGAAGGTCCCAACAAGATTGCTGTGGCTTAAAAACTGCAATGGTGAATGGTCTCACCTCTACCATTCTGTAGAAGTTAATCCCTTTGGCAAAAAGGAGGAAAACAAAGCCTGATTTCCTGGGAACGCATTTCACCCACCAATAGTGTAAGGATCCCAATACCTACCTCCTCTCCTTATGCTCCTCCTTTGCAACCCGTCCATAAGAAGAAGGGGCACCCCTTGCTCCTCTTCTCCAGCCAGGAGCACGTGCACCAGCCCCCCAGAGCAGAAGCCTGGCTCTACCTTCCACGCAAACGCCGCAGGGGTACCTGCAAGGCTGCCCGCACGTCCTCTTGCAGCCTTGGGCCTCCCCTCCTGTCATGGTCTGGCCACGCACATGTACAAAAAAGTTATTGCTCCTGCCTGACACTCCTGAGTCAGTGAACTCTTCGTGCCCCGGCTACGTCTCTCTTTGCAGGAATATTTTCATGTTTGCATCCGACAAAGCTAAAGCTTTGTATCTGACTAGCACTAATTTATTAAAAGAAAATCTTCTGACTTGTGGGGCTTTTTCAGGTGAGACAATTTAAAAAAAAAAAAAAATATCAGAGAGGCTGGGTAGGCTGTTATCCTGAAGATAGCATGCAATATGAGTAACGTAAATTGAGAAACATGCACCGATCGTGATGGGCAACCCATTAATATACGTGTTAGGCCAAATGTGTATTAACACTGTTTTTCCTGAAGAAATGAACTCAGAAAAGTGAATTTAAGATTACCTTAAAAGACAACATATGTCCTCTACTATAATTTGGCTCTTTTTTCTAAAAATGTACTTTTTTCCCCCTCATCTTCAAATGGACAAGAAAGAAATCAACCAGCTACATTAAGAGAGAAATAGAAAAACTAGACCTAAAGTGAAGGTGCAAACAAATATAATTCTCTTTCCCAGACCAACAATCATTACAGTTATCCACAGAATACAAGATACTTTTGTAGCACAGACCTTACCTAGTACTGGCCCTTGGCACCTGTAGTGCACAGCCTGCATGGAATTTGAACAGTCCTAGTTAGGACAGACCTCGCAGTATGCCCATGCATTTCTAATATTTCTGGCAAGGCTTTTTATGAGTCTGCTCCCCTAGTCCCCTCTCAAAATAAAACAGGCATCTAGACTATCACATCATTACCTACAGGGCTACTGAAAAATAGACAAAAAAAAAAAAAAAAAAAAAAAAAAAAAAGACAAGGTCCTGTGGGGTGGTATCTCTGAAAAAATAAAAGGATACATTTAAAAATTATACTCATTAAACTTGAGAAAATGGTAGGAAGGATGATCAGGATTTTAGTTCTATGATTAAAAGAATCATACGTCCCTTACAGGTACGAGGTCGGCAAAGGGAATAAACATCTTTTGGAAACTGATGAACACTTACAATTTTTATTTAAATGCTTCTATACAAATCTAGTCCTTCCTTTCAACTAGCCCCAAATAAAGATATTGGATTTCTTCAAAATAATCAATGTTCATCTCTTTGCTCCAACATTCTTTAGCAAGACATAATACATCACACTTGCTTGGGTAATGTTACATAGAAAAACAGTGACATTTCTCTGTGCTGTGAAACAAACAGCTGCCATTGATAAGATGCTCAAAATAACAAGTCCTTTGGAAAGATTAGCCTAAAAACTGAGTAGGCTGCAATATAATTAATTCAGGAGAAATCATGAAGAGCTTAATTTTCTACATACCTCTTATTTTCTAATCATTCATTTTAAACTTCTGGACAAATGAGTCATTCCACAGACATAGCCAAATGAAGTACAGTGAGTGCTACCTACTTGAATTCCTGTAGTCAAGGAGTTAGCTTATATTCCATTTTATTTACTCTCTTATGAATCTAACAGCTTCTTACCAATTTTAACAATTTTAATCTGTCCAACATTTTCTTTTTCTATCACAAATGTTGTTTTTCTGAGTTTTTCACAAAAAATTTTACATTTTTGTCCTCCTCTGTCTTTGGGATTCAGCACCACCAGCAATGTCAACAAAACTGTGACAGCAACTTGGTATTGCATCAACACAGTGCATTAAATCATTTTCTTTGCAAGGTCTTTTTTAAAATATTTAAAACTATTTCAGAACTTTTAAGCTTACATGTGATAAAAGTAATCCCAAGAAAACCAGAGTGTCCTTGTTGGAAAGCAGTTTAGTTGCAAACAAATATTAAGTGATTAGTTTATTATTGCTTCAATGTTTCCATTTTTAGGACTTTAAACTGAGCAATAACAAAAACCCATCTTATGTCAAAAGTGATTTCTAGATAATACTTCCATAGAAAGATTAACTATGTGGCCTGAACAAACTGACAACTTTGAAAAATTTTGATTAACTGCTTTTGCTTACCCTCAGTTTCTTGTCATTATGTGAATTTCTGTGTTTTGTTAAATCTGGAAAGTCCAAACTACTCAGTTATGCTGTTGGAGTTCTCCAGCTGTCTACTTACTCTTCTGAACTACAACTAGTCAAAACCAAAACCAAATTCTACTTGTGATGTACAAGTGAGGTCTGAACAAACCTTTCTACCACATCCTTGGTGCACATCGAGAAAGAGAATATATGTTGCTGGCACAAGCAACAGCTTGATTTCATTACTCTGTGCAAATACACCAGCCATTTCCCCGACAGCTGATAATTTGTGCAAAGCTTGCACAGCTAGCTTCTCTCAGCAAGGAAAGGGAATACCTTTAGCCTGAAGTTACTATATGCAAAACATTTAGGAACTTCCCTCAGATTTTCTGTTGAAAATGATGTAACCTCACTCTTCTTCATAGCACTCCCTGTAGCAAGTGGGAGACACTCTGATGTTGTACCGAAAAAGAGAGAAAGCATATCAGGACTGACGCATTATTCCCTTTCAGCGTTGTCTCTCATCACATAGAACTACTGTGGCCTTACCCCTAACTTCACGACAGAAAAAGCAAAGACACTGAAATGCAGAGCTAAGTTACTGCAAACTTTGGCTTGAGAGGGGAGATAGACATTAACTAAGGCAGGAGGAGGAAGGAAAGATGGTGGGGAGGGAAGGAAAAAAGACAGCTTCATATCTTTCAACCCTGGTCATCATTCTCTTAAGGAACAAATCACAGGTTACCCTTTCAGAAGAGGTTCAGATCAAATGAACCTAATTTTCAGTCTGTAATTTAAGACTTAAGATTCACTAATGCAAAAAAAAAAAAAAAAAAAAAAAAAAAAAGAAGTTAAAAAAAAAATCTATTTATAGGTCAAAATCTCTCACATTACCTCATCTTAGACCCTGACCTTCCCGGTACAATTTAATATTCATGTATAGTAAATGTTTTTATTAACATTGTTTCTGGTTTAATGTTACTATAGCTCTCTACCATATATAATTTAAAAAAATATCTTCTGTAGGTGCACAATTTTGTTCAATTAGGGAAGCATGTTTTACAACAGTTAGCCCCAGCAGGCTACGTGTTCCTTTATGTCAGCCCATGCCAGTTAAAAGCATAGATGCTGAGGAACCCTCTGGCAGGACATAGGAAGTCCTCCATTTTGTAATGTGGGTCCTCGTAGCACATTAGACATAAGGAAAACCAGAACTGTTCTGAGGCCAATGAAGTCACTCATCTCAACTTTGGTTCCTAAATCTTGTGTAAATCTAGCTGGCCTGTCTGCATTGAGTGCCACATGCCCCAGATACCTTTTTCACAATACCTCAACTACCCTGGGTGTTTCTGTACAAGCAATGAATGTAGTAAGAATCCACATGTAGCCTATGATAATTCAAGTGCTTGTGGCCATACCTTAGCAAGATCTATATGAAACAGTATAACATACATAAAACATTTCGCTGTGTGTTTTGCTGGGTTGTTTTTAAACAAAGTAATTGAATTGATTCTGCTTAGACTGTGGCCGCAGACATAGGAGCAGGCACAAAGCAACTCTTACCCTTGGCAGGTGTAATAGGAATAAAAAGCTGAAAAGTGAAAAGAGGAAAGCACAGCTTGCATCCACGGCAGAAATTCTAACAGGGATGTCACACCATCAGAATACCATTTCATGGTGCACTGGCATGGCAGCAAAGGAAGCTGGAAAGTTTCTCTGCACGCTTGTTCCCACGTGTGCAGAGCTGTTACTCCTTAAAGTGCTGCCAATACAGCTGTCTGGGGTCACAGTACAAACCCACCACTAAAACGACTCAGGTTAGGAAAAAAAAGAAAATTAGTTATTTGGATCACAGATCAGTCTGGCTTATTGATGCAGCATCGTTTGCCACACAACTGCTAAAGGCAACAGAGCAGAAGCAAAAGCAAGGAGTGCACCTCCTCTGCCAAAGCAACCCTTCATAGATGAACCACCTCATCCTGCTTGTGGATTCAATTCACTGCTTTAGCATTCTTCAGATCCCGTCAGTGAAGTGTAACCTAACGCAGAAGTGCAAGACAGATACACAATACTACTCTGAAATCACCCATGTAAATAAATATACATACTAATCCCTGTGGAGACACACACATACCTGATCAGATAATGGTTGATTATAGTGTCAACTAGCTGTAATAGACAACATGTTCACATGCCCATGTTGATCATTATCCTCCCATCTTATTTGTATTGGTAAGAAGTAAGCATAGGGAGTCTGCTATCAATTATAGTCCTCAGTCCCTGATTTCACAAACTACTCAGATGATAATAGGCATTTCTGTGTGTTTTCTGTCCCAGATATCATTGTAAAAGCCTCATTGTTCTAAATAACATCAACACAATTCTTTATTAAAATAAAAGAAAGATGTACTAACTTTGGCATCACATTGACAGTAGTTTATGGAGAAATAATCATGGGTCTCAGCTACATAGCTGATAAAGTTACACTGATGAAAATCCTTTAGAACGTACACAAAAGATTTAGGAACAGATTTGTATAATAACTAAAAGCAACAACACTGTCTTCTCACAGTTCAGCCTATATAGTTGTCAGAACAACCTGAAACCAAGAATGTTCACTGTCAGGCAGGTTTAGGTTCATGTCTAATACACCTATTGGCTCACATGCAAAAGATTTGCACTCCTCTTCTTCTCACTCCCCCATACACGTATCACCTTCGTTCTGGCACTGTCCATCCCTGCTCTCATTCTGGCTGAGGAGGGACAATGTTTGGTTTGCCACCCATTATTTCTCATATCTCATGTGGCCAACTCTTACATACAATGCACAAAATACAACTATATGAACAGAAGAAAGAAGGCCAAAGATCCAAAAGACTGAATCCTATATTTCCTCTTTCATATTCAGCCTTTTTGTTTCCCTAAACTACACTTGCCTTTCTAATATTTTATTTGTACTTCACCTATTGCTATCTTCCATTCAACCTCTTGATTACAGAGAGTATAGGGATACAGTGCAAAGCAGTGTCCCAATTTCCTTCTCCTCCTCCTCTATTCAAAACAGAAAATCTCAACAAAATGAAGAAAAAAAAGAAACGTGAAAACCACATCTGCTCCACAAAGCACTCCAGATGCAATGCCTACTGGCCATGCTGCAATTGTTCTGTGCGACTGCTCATGCCTCTTTAGAGTTGACATGCTTCAGGGAAGAAATTCCTTTGTCTAGCACATCTACCTTTTGTGAAACACAGTGTACATTTGGAGGTGAACACAGGGCACTCGGTTGGATGCAGGTTAAAAAAAAAAAAAAAAGTAGTAATACAAACAAAGTCATCAATATAGATGTAAATTAAAGCCCTGGCTCTGATCAATGCATTTGAAAGCTTCTTCATCTACACTGGAGAGATTTTAGGCAGGCAATGACTATTTATATCCACTAAATCCAGCACAATCGAAGTGCAGGAGGTGATTTCTAAGATATGAAGGTAGAGGAGGTGATGTACAAGTCTAGATCCAAATGCCCCAAAATTTAGGAGGAGTTCAACTCTAAATCAACTCTAAAACCTTGCATTGCATGGTAACTCCGGTGCATGCGGTTTCCACCTTGGGATTTTTTTTTTATTTTATACAGCATACAGAAGGAATCAATTCCATCTACAAGACAAAACGTTCATTTCACTCTTCACCGTTTAAAATAGATTAGGACTCCAGGTGGGATTTTAAAAGAGGCAATATTTAAAAATTAGCATATTTACCATAACCATTTTAAAGCAATTTACATCCATCAATTCTTCTTACAGGTTACGTATACACTAATGTCCACCCATGTGGACACATCACTATACTAAAGAAAGAAAAACTGCATGTGTCTGAAGTGTAGTAGGCAGTTTTGATAGACATGTGCTGCAAGGGCAATGGGGCTACTTAATAAAAAGGAGCTAAAAAGACTTGAGCTGGTAGATGCTGTTGGACTGTAGCGCTGCATGTGAGCACAGTTTGATCTTTTTCATTCCATTAGAGGAAAAAACTGCTCTGCAGCCCTCACAGACCTAGAAATAGACACTAGGAAACAGATCCATGTCTTTGCTTTTTGCCTTCCTGGAAGAATATTGTTCAACTTTTAAAAACAGGAATCTAGCAAGGAAACAGAAGTTTCAGGAAGCTGCAAATATGCATTTGTTTTGAAAAACTTATTCACAAGCTGAAATCGTACGTTTTAAAAATGTTTTATTTAATTTAATGAAAAAGTATTCATCTTTTTGATAGGTGATAATTAACTATTATTCTGTCATAAACAAAAGAATTTGCAGCATTTAACTGAGCATTGTGTTAATCACACTGCAATGACTCAAAACACAAAACCAAAGCAGTGAAGTTTCTTATATGAAGTGTTGCTTTTGCCAAGGAAAATACAGCCTTAACATCCCCGAAAGTTAACTCAGGATCGCATAAATAAACCTTCAATTCAGTTATATCCAATCCATTTTGATTAAATTTCAAAGACAGATGGAAGATGTTCAGCTGTCATGATGACAGATTTAAAGAATTTACACTTGTATTGAATATTAAGGCTTAAAAACTTCTCTGCCTGCACAATTTCAGGAACTTGGGAGCAATGCCCCCAAATATCCCATGCTTTAAGTTAGATAAAAATACATGTTAAACATTCCTTAGCAACAGATAGAGGCACAGACCTTGATCTCTACTGAGCTGATACATTAGAATGAGAGCGGTGAGAAACAGCAAAGAGAAGGAGGGTTTCTCCACAGCACCCAGGCCGGTGCCAGAATGGGGACCAGTTAACATGCCTGCACATCAGCCCTCTCACTAGGAAAAGTATCCAATCCACATTTTCAAAACCAGTATCCACACATTAACCATGATATATGCTGCTTTCTTCAAAGTAGCAGCCTTCGCACTAATCAGCTAAGTCCAAGGGTAAGGATCACCAATCAAGTAAAATCTTTAACATATGATATTTTTATTTAAATATAGTTAAACCAGAAAATCTATGGGTTCAGATATACTATTTTAAACAGTGTAATGAAAAATGAAAAATAAAGATATTCCAAGTCCTCAATTGCATACCTTTAAATTTAAATTATTTTTAAGATGCATTTTCCCACTTTTCTCCAAGTTCGTGAATATGAATGCTACATAGTTGTCATAATGGAAGAGGGTCTGTGAAGGACTTGAATACTGTACATAAATGTCTTTGAGTGGGTACACTGGCATGGCTGCTGCTGTGGATATCTATTAATTACTTTACAGGCCTTCAAGAGCCCAATAATGGCTCCAATTCAGCAGTCATATGATTAATATAACCAATCCACTACTAGATTTTATTTCCATCCTATTTAGAGAAAATATACAAGCCGATCTGACCCAGTTCAGTCTTGCTTGAAACCTCCAGAGAATTATGCGTAGATCTATGACATGGGAAAACTCATTTAAAAACAGATTAACATGCAAATCTGGTTTGAATTATTCACTTTACAGCATTTGTATTTTTCCAAAAAAGTTGGGCAACGCATAGACTGTGCTTACAGAAAAGGCTCTGCATATCTGAATTGCTGCATCTCAGAAACAACTACTGTACCATTTTCCATTTTCTTAAATTGAATGATATATAAAAGTCAGACAAAAATTGTGGCAGATGGATTTTTTCCCTGAAGGTAATGCCTCATTAAATGAAGGAAATGAGAGAAAAAGGAGTTTGTACTAAACACCTCATCCTAGAAGTAGGGCAGTTGTTGTTTGGCCTATCTGGACACAACTCTCATGATTTCAACATCTTCAATATGTACATTGTAGTCCAGTCAGTTAAAGGCAGCGGAAGAGCCCTGTACTGGCTAGAAAGTATTCGTTCAGTAGATATGTGCAATACAAATGAATACAAAGCCCAAAAAAGGAGGTGAAAGATGAATTTTAAAAGAATCCAAAAAACCCATAATCTATATCAATTTATGTAAGACTCTGTCTTTATAAAACAGTCCTCTCAGTCTGTATGAGACATCAAACAAGCTGCAGTAAAATTATGGGGTTTGGGGACAAAAGATTACCAAACAGACAAAACTTATCAACTACAACAGCAAGAACATTCTTTCAAAAGTAATTTCCCCCAAATGTCTAATTGCAAACTGTCTAATTTAATAAATAAATAAATAAAATTGGGGGAACTGTTCTTTCCCAATCTGTTACTTATTCCCACTCTGCACCTTCAGTCCTGAAGCTGGTTTGGGACTCTAAGACATCCAAATCTGAGCTCTGCTTTCATCCAAACCACATAGAACATCAGGCTTCTCTGCATGCTTACAAATACATATATATTTATACTCACATATACACATAGCATGTATATATGTGCATATATATACATATACACATACCTACAGGGCATATATTCATATGTGTGTACGTATGTGTATACACACAAAATGTGTGTGAGAATATACAGCAAATTACCTTATCCAACAGGCTGAGGATGACAATCCTGTGTACATTCTATACATTGAATTATATATATTCAAATACTAGAAATCAAAAAGGAGCTCACTGATATTTTGTCCACTGGGATATTTCATCGCCATTGACATTAACGTTGGAGAGAACAGTCCCAGCTGTTTTTTCACCTTCTTTGCTCCCCAGCCACCCAAGATAGTAACAGCTTCCTGGTGGCTGCCTGGAACCAAACCAAGCACTGAGAAGAGAACCAGACTTCCTCCGCTGGGATGGCTTCAACAGCTTGTACGAACACTATATGAGTATTGGTTGTGATCTTTTCACTCTATACCCCACAAATCAGCCTATATGCACCCTGAAAGTACAATGTGTACTCAGTTACTGGAGCTGCAGAGACTGACACGGTCCCAGAACTTGAGAATGGTGAATCTGACACCAGAATCACAAAATGATGCTTATCCCAAGCCATAATCTTCTTCAGAAAAGGATGTGTCCTTTGCTCCTTTGTCATGGTTTAACCCTAGCCAGCAGCCAAGTACCACACAGCCACTCAATCACTCCCCCCGCACCCAGCAGAATGGGGGAAAGAATGGAAAAAAATGTAAAGATCATGGGCTGAGATAGAGGCAGTTTAACAGGTAAAGCAAAAGCTGCACACACGAGCAAAGCAAAACAAGGAATTCATTCACCACTTCCCATGGGCAGGCAGGTGTGCAGCCATCTCAGGAAAGCAGGGCTCCAGCACGTGTAACGGTTACTTGCATCACTCCAAACATCCCCCCCTTCCTCCTCCTTCCCCCCGCTCTCTATGCTGAGCCCGACGTCACAGGGTGTGGAATATCCCCCTGGTCAGGGGGGGATCAGCTGTCCCGGCTGTGTCCCCTCCCAGCTCCTTGTGCCCCCCAGCCTCCTCGCTGGTGGGGTGGGGTGAGGGGCAGAAAAGGCCTTGACTCTGTGTAAGCCCTGCTCAGCAGCAACGGAAACATCCCTGTTATCAACACTCATTCCAGCACAAATCCGAAACATAGCCTCATATTAGCTACTATGAAAAAATTAACTCTATCCCAGCCAAAACCAGCATACTTCTTCAAGGACACAGTTAATGAAATGACCCTACATTATCTGAAACTTAACCAAATACTGCTCTGCCAAGTCGTGATAATATGAGAACCACCAAGTTCTCACCGAAACTAACCTAGACTCAACATGATCAAGCACTGGGAAAATAAAGATGACACATAGCTTTACATAAATTTTGCTGCATAGAAAGCCGTTACTAGCGCACCTTAAAGCTTGCATGAGTAGCTCAGGTCAGCCAGGTGAAGCTGAATCATGGGAAGGCTAAGGAAAATGTGCTTAACAATTCAGAGTTTCTACAGAGTTTTCTTGACTGAAGCTGCATACACACAGTTAATGCAGTCCACAGTTAAAGACTGAGCTATGGAGTACTACTTTTGATTTAGGTTGCCAACACACTCTTAAATATCATTCTTCATAGATGCTGCTGCCATCTCCAGTTGGCTAGAAGATAATAAACATGAGGTATCACAAATAATTAGGATTGCGTTTGCATTGTACAGGAGCCAAATTTAGCACAACAAGGACAGGCAGTGAAAGATTTCTCTAGAACGGATCTGGTTGCTTACAGAATATAGGGTGACTACAGGAAAACTGGGTCAAGCCCCATTGCTCATCTCCTTCCCAAGCTGTGCATCATACCAAAAGACTGAAGACTAAGTGACATTTACTGGAAATAGTCAAACACAATTTCAAATTCTTTGTATCTTATTTTTGTATGTTAACTTCTAACTACAAATGCCAAAGTCATTACATTGAGCCATGCTGAAGTAAAGCAGAGGAAAGGTTTATTTAAAGTCTGTTTGGTGCAGAGATAAAAGTGGTAAATCTAGGATGCAATGCTTTCATGGAGACATTGGCCTAGTGGAAAGGCAAAGGAGCATTCAGTGACCTAAACCTTGAAGCTATGCTTTGGGAGCCTCAGAGCTGCAAAGCACAGCTTGGCAGTCTGCAGAGGATCCAAGAGGAGGGCTGCGTTACAAGCTGCCAGGCAAAACTAGGAACATGCAGCAGCCCACAGGAACTACATTCCTACTTCAGAGGGCAAATGGACTCACTGTGTAACTGTGAATAAACCCCAAGATATTCATTCCTTGCGTCAGACAACCTTGCATGCTTCTGACAGAGCAAAATGGTTCAAAATCAGAAACTGATCCTCCAAGAATGAAGAAAAAAAAGATGTTTAGAGTTCTGATAAATACCACTGCAGACATGCAAATCCAAATAGATATAACATTACTTATTTTGTTGGGTTTAAGTGTATTTAGTGGAAACATAGAGCTGTAAAATTAAGAATAATTAAGAGTGCAGGTGATTGCCAAAGATATGCCTGCCAATGGCCAACATGTGTTTTTCCTAAGTCCTTATTTATCCAGTTAGCTGCATATCTTTCGAAAATGATAATACCTACACTAAAATATGAATTACCTGAATAGACTTAAGTCACATATTCAGTAACTTATCTGCTAGAACAATTAAACATCTGGTACCTACCTTAATCTAGTGAAATGAGTTCCAAGTTAAAGACCGAAAATCTTTATCTTTTTTGAAATATACAAAGCCAAAATGGAATGTCCTATTAATACTAAAGGACAGCTACTAGTAAAAGTCAGATAGTTCAAAGTGAAATAGAATGATCTGTTGTCCCTAACCACCAATACACATACTCACAGTAACATCTAAGAACTTATCTGTTCTAACCTCCACTGAGGAGTATTGTTGCTAATTGAACATGGAGAATGGGTTTGTTCCATCAGATGTGTTCATTTCTTCTAAGAACACCCTATGGAATATCAAATGTACTAAATATAGCTGTCAACATTAAAAGCATGCAACTCGAAAGTGCTATTAAAGATCTAAGTGTACTTCACTTGGCATTATAAAGCCAAAGCCCTCTTTAAACATACATCATGTTATTAGAGACTATTCACATTAATGCAAAAATCATCATTCTTAATATATTTTACAAGACATGTCTAGGCTACTTTCAGGCTCAAGAGTTCTTCAATTTCTCCCACATTTACTGGTAATTACATAAATGAATCAATAGTGTTTCAAGTGGGACAAAAGGGGATAGTTAACTATAGGAAATCGATACATTAGCTTTCCATCGCAAAGCAACTGCATCCAGGTAAAGTTTCAAAATAAGAAATCATGCAATATCTACAAATACTTGCCAGCATCTTATGCTATTGTATTTGCTATTGCAGTGTCTAGGTGCTACAAATTTTCAGATATGAGCTTGTCTAATTATGACAGGTTTTTAGTAAGAAACACTGGAAGACTCCTATGAAAGCCTCTGCTCAGTAACTAGTAGAGGCTATTTGCCTCCCTTAATGTAAACAGACATAAGACTGGGGGGGGAGGGGGGTGGGGATGCAAAAACAAAAGCACAAGGGAATCCAGAAATAACTAGGCCTGAGTAATAGCTTGCTAAAAATCACAAGTAGTGTTCCTAAGTCATAAGCAGAACTGCTGTGCAGCTGCTTACTTTCAGAGGCCTCTTGCTTCTAACTCTACAGTTCCATCCAAATTAACAGCATCCCTCTAACCCTGAGAACAAAATTCAACATGCACAGCCGGTACTTGGGTCTCTGTCAGCGAGATCTCAGAAACACTGATGGAAGCTCTATTCATTTAAGAATCAGCAAAATATATTCATTTAATAAGACCCCTACTACATACCCCTCTATTAGTTTGCTTGCTCCTAAAACATGCAAAATTAATTTCAAATACATGATTTTAAGCAACGTGGTGCTAAGAACAGCAAGCCATTTGTGCATCTCAACTCCCTCCCCCCACTTCTAGTTTGTGGGAATTTATACAATTTTAACTATTTTATTTCTACCCTGAAGAACACACTGAGATCACTATCTTACACTAAAAGTAACTTAGTTACTAAAAGTTAAACGCAAGATGTGCTTCCAGGAAATTAAAAAAAAAAAAAACCACCCAACAACACTTCCAAGAACAACATGCAGTCTTCTCCTAAGTAATTGGGTAGCTACTCAAATTAGAGAGTAAAATTAGCCCTGGTATAAAACAGATAGACCATGGTAAATAGTTTATAAATTCAAAGACAGGCTGTATAACACTGAGGTGTCTTACTTCCAACAAGCTAGATGGGTAAATAAATGACTGGATCACCTAGTACACATTGGTAAACAACAATTTCTCAGAAAGAGAAGTCTCCCCCCACAGTAAATTGGGTCAGTTGAAAATACCAAGAGAACTACAGAGCAGTAGTGTCTCTTCTAGAATTCAGAATACTGCTTGGCAGAGCACTAATATAAACCAATTAATTCTGGCCTTTACCACAGTAACTGAAACATTAATACATGACATTAGTAACATGAATGTCATGGTCTTAAACCGAAAACATACCCATAGCAAAACACAGTAAACTCACAGAAGCAAATATGCAATACTCATGTCTGGAGTTAAACACCGATAGTGTTCTTCCAACCAAGGCTGATCCAAGAAAGAAAGGAAAAAAAAAAAAAAAAAGCCAATCAATTCAGAGGAAAGAACAAGAGCTACGAAAGCATAAACTATCACCCAGAAAAGATTTCTCCCTTGTTTACTCTGTAAACCAGACATTATTAGAACCAAATCCCACAGGCCTTGTTTCTGTCAAAATTCCCACTGACTTCCGAAGCCATTTTGCCTAGTTTATCCTCAGCCAGGAAAGACAAATGAAACCTTTTCATGACACGCAGCAGAACCCTCTTATGTAGCTCATCATCTCTTTGTTACTGCTTGTTGTCATAGAGCAGTGACTTTTGTATGGTTACGGTTTTCCCATTGCAAGCAGTCGATGAGGAATAGTCAGACTCCGATTAGATGTTACAAAACCTTCTCGGAAGGCTTTCTGAACCACAGCCAGCGGGATTCCCTGCAGCATTAAGGGCCAGGCTTGCTCCCACTAGAGTCTGTGGGAGTTTTGCCAAGGGTGTAAGTGGCATTATGACTGGTCTCCAACAGCAGATATTACCCATCACACTCAAGACTTGATTAAAGACCTACCCACCTGCAAATATACAAAAAATAAAGGGCTTAATTGCATAATTAATTATAAGGGCTTTTAATCCACAATAGACAAAACCATAGGTTTGAGGTAGCCCACATACACCAAACAATTCATTAGATCAGTATTTGCTTGACATCAGTTTACAGGCAGATTGCAGAGGGATTCAAAAGATACATATTTTCAAGAATGAGAGAACACAACAAGAAGCAATAAAATCAAGTGAAATGAAAATAATACAGCCACAGCCTAGACCTACAGGCAGAAATAATTTCTTACTGTGTACACATGCTTCCAATAAAGGTTTTCTTAACAATATATGCATGATGGGCAGTGATTTCGAACAGTTAGTACAGTGCTGATACTAGACTTTTCCTTTTCCAAGGCACCAGGCAGAGACTTAGCAGTGTACACAAGTGGGGTGTAAAGTCAATGGGATTACATTTTCCTAATTATTTTCTGCTTGAGGTTTACATCACATACACAAAATGAGATCAGCCGGGACTTGCCTCTCTAACAAATCACTCAGACTTAAACATTGCTCAGATAAACAAAAGGGGGGGCAAGGCTGAGAAAAGGCAGAGAAGTGCTTCTTCAATCACAGTTGCAAGGAACAAAAACCTGGAGGGGGAAAAAAGCTGTTGGACCGCCACCAAATCTCCCCCCACTAGAGACAAGAGCCCATCTGCTGAGCTCTGCAACTTAGCTTTAACTACCATTCAACTCGCGTCTCTGCAGAGATCAATCTACAGAGCTGGCAGATGGACCCCTGCTTCCCTGAGTCGCTGTGTTATTTGTTTAATAAATTTAATTAATATCCATACTGCATTGGATTGCTCCCAGAAAGGGGGCTGCAGCTCTCTCTTTCCCCGATAGCAACATGATGAGTGATTTCCCAGAAAAGACCAGATAACAGAACCCCCAGGCCATTGAAAAATTAAAAGTGCCATGTGCTTACATTACTTCACATGTATTAATTTTTGCAGTGCACTAATTTGTTCTTGAAGCCTATTTTAACTTTATGAAAGTATGGGATTTTGAAAAAGTCATAATTCATTTTGGTTTATATCAGTTACAAAATTAGTTGGAAAGGAAAAAAGCATCAACTCTAATTGGATTTCCAAAAATTTTATCTAGTTGCAAGACAGAAACAAATTGTTAATGAGGGTGTCTCCTCGGGCAATATATATTGTCACAGTTTCTGCCAACAAGTTACAGGCATTCAGGGTCATGTTGGACATGCTTTACTTCAATGCATAAGAGCATACTTATTTTAACCAATAAAGACATATTCAGCCCACATAAAATATATTTTAAAAGCATGAAGGATGAAAGTAAATAAAACTGCTAGCAAATTTTTACAGTGAAAAGCATAACGAAGCAACACATGCTAAGATATTCCAGTAGCAAGTGGAAGCATAAAATATGCGCAAGTGTTGAGAACAAAAATGTTGTCTTCAATATTAGCATTTTGTATTTGCTTCGTTTAAAGTGTTTCATTTTTCCTTGTAAAAAGAATGAAATTGAGGCATAAGTAGGAGAATGACTTCAGTCAAGCCTATTTAACTCCCAGAGTTGTGTTAAATGGATACACTTCTCTTTGGGTCCCATTTCCTTATTAACTTGCCTTATGGCTGGAGTATTTCGCCCTCATGCTTATTAGCTCAGCTCCGGCAGCAGGTGTCCTAGCAGACAGTACAGGCTTGCCAATGCTATCTTCAGCATCTAACCTTTCCTAACACCTTTTGCCAGAAGTAGCTGTGGCAGGAAAGGTTAAGCACACCTAAATACTTACCTCTGCCTCTGGGGAGGGTGAGAGGCACCCATGCCGCAGGTCAGCCAGCACACCTGCTCCTGGGACCAACTCCATTGGCCCATTTCATTTGGAGTCAGCCTGGTTTATTCAAATAATGAGTTTAAATATGAGGCCTTTGCTAGCTTAGGTGATTATGAGTGAAGGAGGTTAAGGAACAACAAGACAAACAATTCTTCACACAAATCCAAAGAGGCATTTAACTGCTTTCAGTTAACGACCCGCTCCCTCTCCCAGTGCTGGCAGTCTACCCTTACACATTAACCTTTTCCACCACTGCTTCCATTTGCATAGTGAATGTCTAACCTTACCTTCAAAGTAAAACAGTAAGAATATCAGCAACGACGCACATTCTATCACCATCAAAGAGAGCAGAGGTAAAAGTCAGGAAATAAGGGCTGGAACACTTCAGTGGTGTCCAAAAAGCAATTACCTTCTAGTTCCAGAATGAAATTCACTTGTTGAGAGAGGATCTGGGAAGGCAGCCCCGCGTGGAAGGGGAAGCAAGTGAAAAGACCAGCTCAAAACAGCTGAGGACCCTTCTGTGTACTCTGGCCGCATGCTTTGTGGCTGCAGCTCCAGGAGAAGTGGAGGCAGGACCAGCTACAGGACACGAGCCTGGCAGTGTCCCCATCCACAAAAGCAGGAGTCACAGCAAAATAAGAGGTGCCAAAGAATTAGAGCTGCCCCATGAATAACTTTGGGGAATTCTTTTCCTTCCAGATCTCAATTATTGCTACACAGAGTTCACTAAAGGAGTGTTTCAAGGAGGTGTTTAGTGCAGAAAGAACTTGTACGGCTCAAAAAAGGTTGGCACATTCATCAACAGATTTTTTTTTTTGGAAGTCTGGGGCATTTGACTGTGTTCTGAAAGAAATTAAGATGCTCCCCCTCAATATAACTTCTAAACAATCTTCTCTCTCATACCTCTAACTTTCTAAATGTTTATAAAGTCAAATGACAAGCAAACAACGACTGGCTAACAAATATTTATGTAGTAGCTCTTATTCATTAATTGTATTGTGATTTTCATACAAGTATTATTTATTATTCGTGTCCTGTGAGCAGGGAAGCTGAGAGACAGAGAGACAGCAACTTGCTGCAGTCACCCCCCCGAGGTCAGTGGTACAGTCAAGAGCAGAACCCTCATTCACTCACTCATGTCCTGAAATTCCTCCTTGCCCAGTGTCTAGAAAGATTACAATGAGTAGCTGAGTCTTGAATATAGTGAACATCAGATATAAAGCAGGCTTTTTAAACAGGATTTACATTTCAGAGTGGTGAAAAGGAGGAAGTACTATGGAACAAGCCATCCATGTAGTATATTCCACTAATTTTCAAATCAGGCACTTTGTGCATACAGCACTACATCAGAGTAACTGTGCCACTCTCATACAGGGCAGGCTTGATACCCCAAGAAACGAAAATCCTCCCTGCAGCCACAACCAACCATTGCACAGTTAGTTGAAATTTCAAACTACTATAAATGCACCTCAACCATGACTAGTGAAAGCCTACAGGGTGAGGGCACAGTTTGTCCTTTGTACAGAAGACAACACTGGCTTCTCTGCCAGGAGATGATGGGAGGCTACAGACCCTGTCTATTAAGAGAAACATGCAACGGACTCACCATTTCCCATAGGCTATGAATGCCTCGCAACTTGTGACTTGACTTAGAAGAGAAGTTTCTAGCTCTGTTTTTCACTGCCTTGGCAACCTCATTTCCTTACTATGATTCAGTTTTGTTTGCCAAAGGAAGGCTGGTCATTCGTTGCCTCATCATACTGAGCTGCCTTGATATGATTAACTCCTTTTTTTTAAGCCTCATTTCTCCCTCCATAACATTTTTATAAATTGTTATTTATCATCCTCTAACCCTGAAATGAAAAATGTCTTGAATGACTTGTATATTTCTTTCCCCAAAATAAAATAAAAATAAGTTTTAAAACACTGCATGGAAAAGGAGAGGAAGAAAGCTTGCTATTTGATGGAAAATGCTAATTGTGACCATATGATTTTGCTTGGGAGAGGGGAAGGGGGGGTGTAGGATTCTTTGGAGGAAAGGATTACTCTTTTTTTTTGTTTTGTCAAGTTCTCCCTGAAAACTATCAACAACATCAGCACTAAGGATTCACTTTGAAAAAAATTCAGAAGTTTCAGACATCAAGTTCATACTCAGATGTCTGAAAAGGAAATTAATTTTAATGCAACATAAAGATCAATATTCTTTAAATGAGAATCATACAGTTATATTCAGGACAAACAGATTTCTTGGACCAAAATTAGTTTTACTTCCATAGCAGTAGTAATTTTCACAACCTACCACATACTCATAATGGTATATGAGTTAATCAGACTACATCTGCCTAAATTTATTTTCATGTTCTCAATGATATGTTATTAATTGAAAGACTAATTCACCTGACAGCCATTAAAGACACACAATAACATTATTCATATTCCCCTGTGAAGTCATATGCATGTAAAATATTGAAGAACAGAAAAGCAGTCTCCTATATAACAGAATACAGTAAAACTTGCACAAACTAGGTTTATAAGACATTAAAAGCTAAACTTCTCTTTAACAGATTTACCTCTGACTTTTTTTCCCCCCAACATAAACTCAGTATGATTTTACATTCAGAAGGGCATATTTCTTACCAAGTAGGATTTAAATTTTGCAAATCTCAAAATACTAAGAAGTCAGGAAAGATAGGTTTACTATTAAAAAGACAGACCAAATACTGGAATATTAAAGAAAATGTAGATAATATGACTCCTACACATACAATAAGAACACAAGCCTTAAGTCTACCTTACAACTTACGTCAATAGGCTCTGCATTTTTCTTGTGAGTACAGAAATTTTGCCTTACATGAGTTGTGTGGACTAACAAGGAGGTAAAGAAATTCTCAAGGTATTATCTTCTTCAATGGCAAAACAGAAGGAAAAAGTTCTTTGTAAAAGTAAATGAATAACACTCAACCTTCCTTGTGTCTTTTTCCAAATCAAATGCAAGTTAAAATGAGAAAAGTCTTGTTCTTGCAATATACTTATGATTTTATGTTTGGTTGGTTAGCTGGGGGGGGTTGTGTGTGTTTGTTAGCTTTAAGGTTTTTTTCTTTATTTTTACAATTTCCAAGTCAACAGAGGATTTCAAGTTAACTGTAATTCAATTCATCTGCTACTGAAATTATAAACTTCAGTCAAGTAATTAAATACTATCCCTGCTTAGCAGTTTACTACACTGCTGTATATACTTAAAAAAAAAAAAAATCACATAATATTCCCCCATGTCTGATTCCCTGGAGAAAGTTAATAAGCAAGATCATAAGAGGAACAATTGAAAAGTTTTCCAGTCATTATGCACTTAAATAGAGGCAGGCAGAAATCTCTGGGTCGCCTTAGGGAGAGAAAACACAGAATTTAAAACATAATCCAACACCTCTTTCCTTTAGTCTCATTTTGAGCAGATCACCTGGGAAGTGTGTTAGAGCTGTCTTACCTCAGCCAACTGAGGCTACCAATTGCTAGAGGAAGATATGATCCGATCATTAATATCTCCAAGAATATCTTTTCTTTGATTATCATTTTGGACAATTGCTAAACCAAGGATTATTTTCCACAAGGTCACATAACACTGCTAATCTAAGGTCAATCACCAAGTCAAACAAAACAGCTAATGGAAGAATTTACCGTGAAAAGGAAGCGCTGTCTCTCCTTAGGGCAGGGAGGTATCACCAACATGAAAGGTTAGTAAAATATGAGTTCAAGAGAGCAACTGGAGCCTCAAGCTGATCTCTCATCACATTATCAAAGATAGAGAATTAATTCCTTACATGAAAACAAAAAAATGAAGGAGCCATTCTAAAACCCTGACACTACAGTTACAACATGGTAACTGAAAAACACATGGTATGCTTTGACAAGATAACAAATATATATTGACTGCTATTTATCAGTTAGAAATTCTTCAGGGGTATCTTTAGGTGTCAAATAGACTTTTCAGAGATCAGAAATACTGTCAAAGTGAACATAATTTCTTTGTGTGGAGTTCCAGAGTCCAGCTGCTTAATTCTACCAAACCCAAATGAAAACTAGCTAAAACTAAATGCCTTAAAAGGCTGAAGAAAGTCCTTTGAGGACATGGTCAAGCAACAAGGCATCTAAGGCTGACTTGCATCTCACTCACTTGGAGATCTGCTAAGCAGCAGTGGACACTCAATTACATATTCAGAAGGGAACATAATGTTGCCTTAATTGCCTTAGCCATATAACAAGTGTGAGGAAAGAAGCCAGTAAGAGCAATATTATTTTTGCCAGACGTTGTTGACCCCAGTTGTTGTTGGACTCTGTGATTCACTTCAGATTAGATTTACTAACATAAGGAGGAAATAAAATGTGGGAAAGAGAAGAAAAATCAATCCCATGTTCCAAAAGCTCCACACAGAGGCTGTAAGTAGAAGTGGATAACTTGGAGCTTCTGTAACAGTCATTGACAGTTCATTGCTAGAACAGGTAACAGGGAAAATGCTTACTGAGGTCTAGTGAGTGGCCATTATACCACCTGGGAGATGAATCATCATTTACAGAACTCAAGTGCACTTAATAAGGATGAGCTCATTCTAATAATGCAATCTGACAGGCTGACATTCCCTATTACTGACTTTTGAGATCACTCAGTGAATTTTTACATAACTTTTTTTCCTCCGTAGCCTACTAATATACTGAGTGCTAAACCTCTACCACAAACTGACTTCTACTACTAGTGAATTACACCAATGGTGCTAAGTGATCAAAAACTGTAGAAGGGACATGCTTGGGGAAAAAAACAAACACACACCACCACCAAACCACTTAGTTGAAAGCTTCCTAGTTTACAACTTTTGTGAAGACAAGGTAGTATCATAAAGCTGCCACTGCCCAATTAGGATGCAAGATTTCCAAATTCTGTTGTATGTGTCACACAGCCAGAAACAAACATATAACATCAAGGACAGATAAATATGATTGTCTAGTATTATCTTCATTAATTCACCCATCTGCAGATTATTCAATCAGTTCCGCTTCCAGAAGGCCTTAAATTAAACATAGAAACTATAAAAAAAAAGTCATGATAATGACAAACAAAATAATGCTCCACATTTTGAACTTGAACATGACATCTGAATCCAGCTCCAACAGCAGTGCAAGTCAAACATTTGGAAATCCAACTACACTACAGCTAAGCCTAAGTTTTACTGAAGTATCTAAGAGAAGTTTAAAAATGTTAAGGTGTAGCTAGGTGCAGCATGCCACTGACGCTGAAAGCAAAAAAGGAAACAAACACATATACTTCACTGAGTCAATCATGCAATGGAATGGAGGAACTATCCTTCATATGTGTATGGGATTTGTATTATACATATGGGAGAGAAAGTAAACAGAAGCTCTAAAATGCCACTAGAGCAAAAAATTTGTAAGTTTTGTTGAAGCAACTTGGTTTGCAACATATGGTATGTGTTAACATTATTCAGAAAATCTGAAGCTAACATATAAGAATTTCAGTCCAGAGCATTTCAGGTTCCCACTGATCTCACATAGTTCTTGAAGTCAATGAGATGTCAAGACATTCTGCATATGCTTAAGAACTCAAAGAGGAGCATGACAGTCACTGATATACATGGTTAAATAATAATAGTAAAAAAACCCAGTAATTTTATGTAAATAAAAACACTGCAGCATCAGTTTATTACAATCTTTTTTTGTATGTCAAGATTTCTTTGTCTACAGTTCAATCTTACAAGGACTCCTTCATCAGTTATTTATTGCAGCTCACACAGAAGAAATACTGCAGAAGCAGCAAGACTGCCAATGGATATCTAAATGGCCCATCGGGTAGTTATTACAGACTGCAGAACAACATGCCTCAACTTACACTCTGCTGTAGTAAGATTTGTTCACCTCTCCATTCAGCCAATCTCCGTTCTCCCTACTTATTTCTTGTTAATATGAAAAGCTTGCTTTTTCCCCATCAGGTCAAGACTGAATGCATAGGGGCTGTTTTTATGATTCAGAAGCATCCACTTGCTGAGAAAGAATTGAGACGGCTACTGTATTCTGTGTAAACCTTCAAAATACCAACAAGTGACAGTCTTCAGTCACACTGTTAGTATGTTCTAAAGGAGGAAGATCCATTACCAAGCTCTTCAGCAAGTTCCTACCTTTCTTTTCTTTGGGAGAGTCATTTTATGATGTTGTAAAGGCTGTAGGTTAGACGGACTTCGCAGCTTTCCTGTTGGGTTTTTGGCCAAACAGCAACCTGAACTCAGTCTGACAATTTAAGTGTTGGTTAAAAAAAAAAAAAAAAGGAACAAAAGGGGGGGAAAAGCCTTTAAAAGGCAGAATAAACCTTTCTGCAACAAAACAAATAATATCAGCCTTGCATTATTTATAAGTGACACGGCACCAGGTAAACTGTTTCACACTGCTCAAAATTAATTTCACGCTGAATAACCTGACTAAATGCTTCATGTCAAAAACTAATCTTTCCAAAAGACACTATCTGATCTACACCACTTTACTCAAACTTACAATGGGGAAAAAACTATTGTTCCCTGAAATATAACTTTTTCCATTTGAAATACATGTCGTTTCTGGGTAATGATTAAATACTTTATTTGGAAAGAACAAAGTAGTTGGATACCTTCTAAGTATTGGGTGAAAACTAAGTGGATTTCAATGATCTGAGCAGAGCAGTTGGGACAGACAAGGAAAGTGAGCTTAAAAATCACTCTTACTCTCCACTTTTACTGTTTGGCACTCCCACCACTATCCCCCATATACCATCATCCCAGCTGCAACTCTAAACACTTTCATTCCAGAGAAACAGCCTGTAGTTTTATGCAACACAGCTAAACAGATCTAGTTAATATTTGATAATCTACTAGTATCATCAAACAATATCTCGCTACACTTGGACTATAACAAACAGCCATGAAAACAACAACACGTAACCTTCATAAATTCAGCCTGGTTTTGTACAGTCTGATGCTTTCTGAAGACTAAGCTTTTCAGTTTGTGGAAGTGCCACAAAAAATGGAGCACATTTACTCTTTGGAGAAGTTTCTACCTTCCCTTTAAGTCAGAGCACTTTCCCAGTTTTACTTGGTGGATTTCTCCACTTTCATTTAACTGATTACTCCTTCCTCAAAGTACCATCTTCCTGGCCACACTGGAACACTGACCACATTAGCTTAGGCCCTGCTCTGCTGGGTAAATTGAACCAGAAAAATTCCCACATTGCACATCTCCAACAGGCAAAATCAGACAAAGAAATCCTGAGGCCCCTAAAAAAAAAGTATAGGGACAGGCTGTATTTTCCCTTCATGGACAGCCATTCTTGACATCACATCTGTTAGAATACATTTGCAATGTTTTTCTCTGGAGCTATTCCTCTCTTAGATTTGGGATAGAAGAAATTAGAAGTAACTTGAAAGTATTCTAATGATTTATTAACCAACATTGATTTAAAGAACAGGTCAAGCAGCCTTCATTACATTCTTATGTCCTTGCAAAATAGAAAAAAACATGTTTTCCTTGACTTCCTTAGAAAACACTAGAGAAACAGAGTATTTCTAAATCAAAGCTTTTCCAGCAGTCACACTGAAGTTAACTTTGTTTCCAAACATAGGCTAAGATTTCCACTTTCATAGGAAAGGGTTTACCAGGATGACCCTTGCTTTGACAAGGCTCTTCCGTATTATAAACACTGTGAGTGTATGACAAACACTCTAAAATCTGCAGGAGGTGCTTATTGGTAGAACTTAAGATATTCATTATAAATATTAACTTAAGTGGAGGAAAACTTTTCTTCTTGTAATTTACTACCACTTCTACACTTACTGGACTGCCTGTAAGAGACTCATCCTGAGGAAACAGGGATCCCTCATAGGCCTCTGAACTTTCACATCCTCTCGGTCCAAAATTGTCAAAGAAGCAGAAACCTTGGGAGCACTGCAGAAGTCACTCAGTTTGCGAGGTTTCAAGTACAATTTGAGATCCAATCAGCTTTTGCAGCTTGTCTGCTGATAAATTACCACCTCTCTCTGAATAGCAAAGAGTGCTGGCTTGGGAAGTTTATTTTTAACTGATAGTTAACTTTAACTTACAGTTATATTTTAATTTATAGTTATTTAAAATTTAATTACAGTCATGTCACTCAAAGCTTGGTACAGGCTTTCTTTTTTAATGGTAGACATAAATCAGTAAAATAAATTAAGTGCCACTGACTGCTACATAGTTATACGGCAAATTAATGAAATCGCTCAGGAATACACAGGTAATATAGGCATAAACAATACTGAATCCAACAAGTGGGGCAAGCGTGCCATCAAACCTGTCACGCCGGCAGGAGAGAAGCTAGCAGGTACACCATGCAAGGCAGCTATCTACTTATTTTAAGTAGCAGCACATGCCCCAGCCTCAGTTTTAACCTACGTCTTGGCAATTCTGCTGCACTTGCTAGAGCAGTTTTCTCCTAGTTTTCCAAGCGCTTCTTTTGACAGCTTGCTAGGCTTGTTCTACGCCATCTCTTTTTATGGCCTCTTAATAAATTAAAAATTGTCTTCTTTGTACGTATTGGACAGATGCAGCTCTTAGGCAGTGATAAAGATCACAATACTTCAAGGTTGTGTTTTGGAAACCGCATGTTACTGTCTGAGGCCTTCTGAAAGGCTCATACTGTAGCTTACTCCCCTTTGTGGCTGCCGTTCCCAGTCCAAGCCTGTAAAATAACCTTTCTTTACAGGTATTCATTTAACTCCACAATGCTACTATTTACATGCTAAGACAGCCAAACTATATCTTAACTGAGAAGTCCTGAAGTAACCCTGAAAGCAGCAGCATACTGAGACTGCTTCTGTAAGCAAAATTCTTTCCTTGAAGTCTCCACCAATACAATTCACAAGCTATGTGAAAATATACTGAATTTCAAGAGAAATGTATTTCTGGAGATGCTGGTTTCTGATTAAAATGTAATAAAGCCCTTCTGTCCTCTTATTGTGACCAAGGGTCTCTCTTCTGAAGACCAGGAATATTAACCCCAATGTCCTAACCCAATCCTGAAACGGATATTGCAGCTAATTTCTGCCGATGTAAATAGCCTATCCATTTTCAGTTTGATGGGTTATTTGTTTTTTCCTTCCTAAAAGTGTTATGTAGTCCGACTGCTCACTGTTAAACAGCTTCTGAGTTTCAATACCGAGGTGCCACATGTCAGGGGTGGATGAAGTGATCCTTTTATATCAATTAGCAATTACTGTAAAGTGCTTTGGGGTGAAATGCCACAAAGGATTAGAACTTCAAGGGAAGAATAAGCAGCAGGAGCACATGAACTCATAAATGGCATAGATCCTATTTTATGTAAATTGCCCTAGTAATAAAGAATGAGCAAAAGGTCAGATAAATACAGAAAATGGCATATAAGCAGTTTCTAAATAGAATATTTTTTTCTAGTATTCTGAGGCACTAGCTTGTCTCTAGGCCAATAGCTCCCTCATCTGAGCATCTGTAATATTCAGTAATACAATATTCTTGAGTTTTACCACCCTGTGAGTTAATTTCATTCCAGGCTAACATAGTGTGAGCTCATAAAATCCATCACAGGAGATGCAAAAACTTCTCCAAATTTGGTAACAAAACAAAACCAAACCCGAACCTCTCTTCTCTTCCCAAGAGATACACACATACCTCCCTCCCATCTGCTCCCAGGAGGATCACTATTCTGGGAACAATTTTACATAGGATTAATTAATCTAGTCAGTATAAAGACAAAATCTAAACTACTCAAAGGCTGTAACACATCAATAAAGTAAGATAATCATATGTTTTTAAGCAGCCTTGCAATTTGAGAGATTACAGTTCCATTCTAAAGAAAACTAATTTTCCATTATTGCATTTTTGTACCATAATAAACAATCTTGCATTAGCTGTAAAAGATATATTACAGTACTTTCTCCAAAATACGTAAAGGAAAAACAGGAAAATTAATCATTGATAAAAGTAATAAATTTGTTCCACTGCCAATACATCATATCTACAATTCATTAAATAGCGGCCAAAAGTGGAAGTGAAAACACTTCCGCTGTTCACATCTGAAATTTAAAAGCCATGGAAATGAAGAATAACACTACAGTAAACAGAATACCTTAAAAATACCCCAAACTCTGTAAAACAAACTCATTTTCTTTTCATTTCAATGCAAAAAATGACCCAATGCCATGTGTCCCATTTAGCATGATTTTCAGACAGTACATATATACAATTTCTACATCATTAACTCGTCTTCCTCTGTTTCCAAATGTCTTGCAGTTTTGCTGGGTAAGCATTAGTTCATTCATGGTGTTAAAAATGCTACCTTTCATACATCAGATATTTTACTTGTTTGGTTATTTAATGCACAGCTACTGTGGCTGAAAAAAAAAAAAAAAAAACAACATACAAAAGAGATCTCAAAGCCGTTTCTTTTGTGGATTCAAATTTAGTCTTTTTAGAAGGGTAGGTTAAAATTGGTACCTAAAATATACAATGATCTACTCATTTTTATAATATAATTTTTACATGTATGACGTATACTATTTAATTTGACATAACCATACAATTGCAACACAGTCTTGTAATGTTCTGTATGCGCATGAAACGGGTATGAATGAAAAGGCAGAAGAGGGAGGAAAGAAAAACACAACTGAGAAAGACCTATCTCTCGCTAAAGCAGAAAACCCCAAGTCAGCAGATAAAAATTTCCCATTTCACAGACTGACTATATTACTACAGAAAAGAAACTAGTCTTTCTATGCCTTTTCTTACCTATAAAGCAGGCAATACTTCTCCCTGACCTCACAGGGGTGTTAGGAGGTTTCATTTGGTAACATTTCTGAAGCATCCCTGCCTGCACACACTTAGGAAGATGGGACAGTCACTGGATTCAATGACACATTAAACACTACAGCAGGTTTCTACAGGCAGTACCTCGCATATATAAAAAAAACAAAACAAACCACACCAAACACCTAGATAGTAGAAATTTCAAACATAGACCTCCAATTTTTTTTACTCAATGGTCAACATTGACTTGAGCTGAAACTCGTTGAACAGCAAAGAAATGTTGGAGAAAGCATGACTGCTACATTGGATATTGGAAAACATTTATGCCAAGCAGCTATCAAAACTGGCAGTGAGGCATGAAACACCGTTCCTTGTCGCCAGCACCGCTGCCCAGCTCTGCCCTCTACACTGTCCCCCAGCTGCTCTCTTCTGCAAACCCACTCCAAACGAAAGGCAACAAGCCCTCCTGGGAGAGCGGCCCAGGAAAGCCCTCTGGACAGGCAGCCTGCGGACAGGTTTCAGTCACTGTGTCCTCTTTCACCATTTATTCTTAGGGTTTGCAAGGCTCATGCATTTTATGAGATCTCCAACAAAATGAGCCAGCCAAATCTCAGAATGGGTCATTTATTTAAAAGTAAGATGTATGAAAAAAAATTACATTTTAAAAAAAAAAAAGTGTTCATAATGTCTCCAGACTGCATTCTCTGCTCCGTTACAGCTGAATCAAAAAAGATTTAGAAATTTTTCAACACATGAAGCTCACACAAACAGAGAAGGCTTTTAGTAGATCATCACCCCTCTCTATAGGTTTTTCTTAAAACAAATTATAAGTATTTAAATTTCTTAATCTTTGATTTAGATTATATGTGAACCAAGAACCTATATTATTTATTACTTTATGAAGCCTTCAAACGCACTTTTGTATTTGAAAAATCTTACTTAGCTGACATTGCTTTTGCTCACTTCCACAATTTCTGCTTTTGTTAGGAAGTGGAACTGCTGAAATACAAGAAAGCAAATGCTGTCTAAAGTATCAGTGCATTTTACGGAAAAAGCTGATTTATGATGTGACTTCTATTAAATTCTGCTATTCTTAACAGAGCCAACCTTTCAGTTGTGTTTTTCCATTAAAACTTTAGGTACTCATTAGCTGCAGGTGATACCAACAGAACTCCAGGAATAAATCCTGGCTGGTTCCCTAACTGTCTGATTTAGAGTAATACACATAATGAACCCAAGCAAACTAAGAGTTATACAAGATATAAATTAAGAAATTAAAGAAAAATCAAGATACTATTTTGCAGGAAAACAATACAAATACAAGGCAATCACTTTGCTTACAGGAATTTTTCTCCATTATCTTAAGGGCAAAGAGACTGTTAAGTTTTCATATCACAGTTAAATAATCGACCTTTTGAATATCAAAAACCTGCATCATGTACCATGCAGTTGCTATGGCAATTTTTCATTTACAGTGAGCAATATAAAGCGACCAACCAACACAGAGGCTGTGTGTTAGGCAAACAGCACACCTGTAGACTTGATAATTGGGGCCAGCATAACACGTCAGGTAACCAAAACCAGAGCTTGGCATTTCTGAAGTCCTCACAGGTACAGATGCTCTTATGTCTACTCCCAGACCCTCTGTTTAATCCTTGTAAATCATTCCTAATAACCTACCCCAGGTGCCATCCCACAACATGCAGCATATTGCAGTATTAACTCAAGAGATTTGCCTTTCCAAACTAAACCTTGTCCTTCCTGTTATGGCACTGCATCCCCACCCCATCTTCTGCGCCATCAGATGCAGGCTAAAAATTAGTTTATGAGATGGCCAGATTGCCGTTGTTGCCTGCTGTACGGCGCCCTGCCCAAAAGACCTGCCAAGCCGCAATACAGTGCCCAGCTTCCGCCTTTATAGGAAGCAGCCTTTCATTGCAGCTGCACCTCAGGCTGGGAGAGAGAAATCAATGCTTGTGGGTGTAGCGCTGCTGGTGTTCAGTGTTCCACACACAGGGTGAAGGTAAAGAATGATGAGAAAGGGCTTCTACACCTCTCCGGGCAATCCATTCCAGTGCTTCACCACCCTCATTGTACAAAAATTCTTCCTTATATCTAGTCTAAATCCCCCCTCTTAGTTTACAACCATTACCCCTTGTCCTATCACAGCAAGCCCTGCTAAAAAGTTTTTCCCCCACCTTTCCTATAGGCCCCTTTTAAGTACTGGAAGGCCGCAATCAGGTCTCCCCTCAGCCTTCCCTTCTCCAGGCTGAACCACCCCAGCTCTCTCAGCCTGTCCTCATAGCAGAGGTGCTCCAGCCCTCGGATCACCTACGTTATTCTAAACCAGACTGGATGCAGCAAAGCAAAGCAAATGTACCTACCTATAGTATCATCTTGCCTTCCCCCCCCCATTCATTCTGGACACACATGTTCACAAAGCTGTCCTGGGAAGGAGGATGGGTCATCTGATTACTGTGGTGCAATTTGGTTCCAGCTTCAACTTTGCTTCTGCCACAGACTTCTTGTATAATCACCTAAAACTATCCACTGCATTTCTCCCTATATCAGTTCTTCAGCAATTACAGCCCCAATTTGGTTAATTAGAGTACTGATACTATTTAACATACTATGCACTGGACACATAAGCCTACATGATGTAAGTATGGACAATACCTTCCTTCTTGCAGTGCACATCTCATCTATTTCTTTTAAGATCCTACTTAAATGCTATATATTGCATCCAACAGAATCTAGATGCCATTGGAATAGCTACCCTGTCAGTAATTTTGCAGGTACTACACCTACCAACCACAGAAATGCAAAGTCCACGGTAATACTGTCTGAAATGCCTTTGGGGTTCGAATCTGGAGCCAGGCAAACCAGCAGGAGCCAGTAGTTCCATCTGAAATGCCTTCGGGGTTCGAATCTGAAGCCAGGCAAACCAGCAGGAGCCAGTAGTTCCCCAGACACCTTCATTAAAAGGAGAGATTGCTCATAGGGTATTAAGCAGATATTCAAAACATAACCCATGTGTGATCACTTCTCTGATCATGGCTCCAGGTCTGCAAGCATCACATAGGTCCCTAGACTTTGCTTGAACCCTGCTTTTCCTCTTTGCTGACTGGAAAAGTGAGCTGCATCACCCTTCAGGGCAGCAGAGAAGGTGAGACTCCAGAACATGGGGATTCTGCTTTCACACAGAAAAAAATAGTATTTCAATACCAGCATGAAAAACAATGTTTCTAAGAAGAAACATCTCTACAAACACCACCTTCAATTATTCTCAGTTCACTTTTTATTTCCCTTCTACAAGTTAACAGCTGAAGAAGATTTTAGAAGTTACTGAAGAACTAGTTGGGTTCATACATTGATCGATAAATTTTTTTTTTTTTTTTTCCTTGAACAGGACTTACTACCTGAAATTCATTCTCAAACATTAGAAATTTAGGATAAAACAGTCCAAATTTATGCAGTCAACAAAACTGCACGCATTTCAACCATGTTAACAATGCCTGGAAAAGAACTGCAATTGTGCATGTCCAAAGCAGGGGAGAGGGAGAGGGCTTTCAGTCTGTTCTGATCTGTTTCTCCCAGATCACCCTAGCAATGGCTTTCATTTACATTTTAAAATTATTTAACTGTCTCTTAAATTACATGTCTACGTATAGAAATACATAACACTGAATAAATGCACACACAGCTTTCCTATAGATGTATTTTTTATAAATAGAAGTTTGGCCTCAAAAGTTGTTTTTTTCCTCTAGGTATTTTCACTCAGGATCAATGTTTTCAGCTATTCCACTTATGTTTTCTTCTTCTCTCGTGTCCTAGTCCGGTAAAGTTGGAAGGCAGGGTAACACCAAAAACATTAAAGATTCATTAGGAACATTCTATATATTTTTAAAATCCATCCTTTTTAGGGGGGGAGAGGGAAAAAAAACTAAAGAAAAAGCCCCATTCTCATTGATCCGGGTGAAAATGTAGTCTGCTTGCTGCGGAGGGACATCGGCCTCAGCAGGGCTCATCAGCATGGGGAGACCCGCGTGCTAACGTGCTTGCCCTGCCTGAGGCATCCAAACTTTTCAAGACAGTCAAACTACCTCTGTCTGGCACCAAGCACGGCCCCAATCAAGATGGCCTGGCTTCCTTGATTTGGGTTTCCTCGATCACTGGGTGACATTCAGACAACGACTGTCAGACATACATTCAGGTTTTCTCTCAGCCTGCCAAGACATTTTTCTGTTCATAATTTGGGGGAGGTCCACTACCTGCTGCATAGATTTCTCATACATGTAGCTGGTATTTTGTATCTCATACTTAAAAGTTGTTATTATTTTAAAGCAGGAATTCATTCCTTGTTACGATTATCTCTCTTTCCTAATATATTACTTCAGATTCTAAAGTCAAGAATATTCAGAAATGACAATTCTTAACTTTTAAAGCTTAAGATGAGAATAACCCAGACTGGTTTGTTGTTGGTTTGGCGGTTTGGGTTTGGGTTTTGGTTTGGTTTTGGGGGTTTTTTTTGGGTTTTTTTTTTTTTTTGTTTGGGGGGGGTGAGTTGGTTGTTTGGTTCGTTTTGTTTTAATTTAAATTATTGGATGTATTTACCTAATTCTTGCCCACCTGAGAGACAAACAAGGCAAAGGCAAACAGACAAAGAGAACATCTCATCAGATCTACAACTAGGCATTACAGAGCATCCAATTCACCTTTTTCCTTTTGCCAGCTATTCATAATTCACATTATCAAAAGAAAAGTAAAATTTTAATTTATATAGTAAGCATTAAAAATAAAACACTGAGAAAAATGTTAATTTCAGAGAAGACAAAGTAACAATTCAGAAATCTGGGGAATGAGAGACTAGACTGAATAGGAACATTAGGAATGGAAGAATCCCTAAGAAAATGGGAAAAAATTATAGAAAGCCTGGAGTGGAAAGATCTGAGCAGTATATTGTCTTTAAATTATACATAATACACACAAAAGGGAACTGAGGTCTCCTATGGCAATACTCACACAGGCTGCAAAAATGTGTGGAGGACCTTGTTCATTACCTGCTACAACTGTTGAAATGTTACTACATTTTATACAGATATATTTTGATGATGGGTAAAGTAATTCTATCACATACTGTGTATTAGTACTTCCAAGAGACAGCCCTCATTATTTATATACTAAGTTCTCCATTCTTCCACAATCATAGCAAAATGTTACTTGTTCCAAAATCTTCTACTTCACAAATCAATCAAACCAAAAACTGAAACCATCGAGTTGGTGTCTATGTGCCTGTTATCATAATTCACAGCTAAAAATTTGCCTTACAGAATCACAGAATAATTTAGGTTGAAAGGAATCTCAAGAAGTCACCTGATCCAGTCCTCTGCTCAAAGTGGGGTTAATTTCAACATTAAATGTAGTCACATCTTGTCCAGTCTAGTTTTGAGTCTCTCTAAGGGCAGAAATCTCACATATTTTCTCACCCTACATTCTTCCTACAAGTCTTCCATCTTTTCATGCATTCTATTCTGAGAAAGTAATTTCTAGAATTCTTTAGGATCTTTCAGAATTTAATAAAACACTATATAGTAAGAATAAAACATTGGTTTACTCTACTATTACACTATAGCTAAAAATACAAATTTGGTAGTTGAGGGGGTTTTTTAATACATATGTGTATGTGTAACTACACACATTCACAGAATAATAATATTAAACTTGTAAATATAATATACATATCAGTACCTATTATAGCTGTTATGCCACGCTGTTTCAAAAGATTAAAATTAATCACATTGAGGAATTTTCAAGTAACATGATCACACATTGTTAAATCATTGTTTGATCAAAAAATCAAGTGAAAGGGGGTACTAAACACCTGAAATTTACTCTTCATTTCATTTTCTCAAATTTATTTTGTTTCATTACCGTGGAAAAGTTACTAACTCTGAATCACAAATATTTAGAATTTTATATATTAAAAATTCAATCATAAAGCTCCACCAAGTGGAAATCCTTAAAACTACACTAAGCAAATTCATGAACAAACTCATGTTATAACCAATACTCACAATTCTAATTGTATACAGTGAATAACAAAGCTGCCTATCCATACCTATAACCCATCATTTTTATCAGTGCATGCTAATCATGTTATTGATTGGGGTGGGGGGAAGAATAATTTTAAAATCATTGAAATACTTAATTTTGCCTCTGTTTATATCTTCTTCTTTGAAAACATTAATTTTGCTATATCCAGCGTGGACTAAAATAATCTCTGATTTGCTACGTCAGAAAAGTCACCCTTCTGACATGCTGAAATTGCTATGGGCAACCTTAAGTTCCCTTTCTTAATATGCAGTTCTGGTTATTTACACAAATTAACAGGCATTGTCATTTTAGGTAGTATAAGATTTTTGAACAAATGTAGTTTGTTAAATGGTTTGCTCTTTCTCACTATTGAAATATTCATCATCTGTGTAATTTTAACAGCCTGATAAAAACTGTTAAAAGCATAGCTGTGCTGCCCAGCAGGTAGTGCCATTTTTAATGAAACCATAACTACCATAAATTAATAATCAACTCATGAAGTATTCATAATGTACCTCAACTTCCATAAGAAAATTTGTTTTGGTTTGGGACTGCAAAACATGCCACAACTATTCTCAGCCAGTAAAAGAACTAACAGAGAGATATTCTAAGGCAAAGTTTGTTCTTGTAACATTTGAACTTGCCTTTACTGCAGAGAATAAGTTGTTTTTACACACAGAATTCAGAGGGATCTGAACTCACTTGGTACTTTTGGTAATCATAGAAAGGTCTGGGTTGGAAGGGACCCCAAGGATCACAGAGTTCCACCCCCCCTGCCACAGGCAGGGACACCAACCTCCAGGCCTGGATCTACACAAGGTTGCCCAGGGCCCCGTCCAACCTGGCCTTGAACACCTCCAGGCATGGGGCATCCACCACCTCTCTGGGCAGCCTGTTCCAGCCCCTCACCACTCTCTCTGTAAAAAACTTCCCCCTTCCTTCAGCTTCAATCCATTCCCCCTTGTCCTGTAACACAATGCCTCTCACACGGTACAACAGGAGCATGGACAAGTACCTCCCCTTTGAAGTGACGCCCTTCCTTCTGTAGGGATGCACCATCCCAACATACCTGTGAGGACGTTTGATACATGCCAGGAAACTCTCCAGTGCAATGTGGGTCCCTGCCCGCTTTCGGGGAACACTGCAGGAAGTTATCAGCATGGTACCTTGATCCTATTTTTACAGCAGAGAATCCAGGACAGGCAGCCCAGCCTGTAAAGCCCAAACACCACCAAGCTGAGTGTGTCTGTGTTCACATTTGGTTCAGATCATGTGGGGGCTTCTGAAGTGACTTTCAGCCGCCGCTCTCGCATACCATGCTTGTGCTTGCAACACGGAGCAGTCTTGGAGCGTATCAATGGGACATGGGAGGTCAAACGAAACCAGAAGCTGCACTCCAAATGCTAACAGACATTTCATCTGCAGGAAAGGCTGGAGCTAGCTTAAAGTATCTGAAAATACATATCGTGTAGATATCGGGCCCTCAGCACCGAGTGCTCTAATCTACAGATATGTTTTATAGATTTGTTTATACCACAGCACCATATTTGCTAACATAAACATAACCTTGGTTGTCTCAGTCCTGCGGGTCCTGTTTGGTTTTGCATTTCCTTGGTTTTGTTTTGGTTTCCAACTCTTGAGTTCTCGCAACCATACACTGAGGGAGTGTCAGCCTTCATTTGAAATAGCTAATGAGAAACAATTGCAAATTCTTTACAAATATATTAAGAAATAAGATCTGCTTTCCAAAATAAGGATGGCTCAAACTATCTGAGATCTTGCTATTATTTAGATATTAAAATAATTTAGACACAGGATAGATGTACTGGAAAGAGGCAAAAGGAAATACCACTCTCTTGCTGCAAAAAGGAAATGCTTTCTACACCACCTCTCACTAGGCAACGCGTGAAACACTACCTGCTAGAAGGAAAGATGTTTACATTTCAAGGACCAGACAGGCAGAGCTCTGAAAGATTTAACTTTTTTCAGAACAGAGTGCTGCTTCTTAAAAGAAATTCTAGAGCTAGAGAAAACTTAATGATTTACTGTTACTTAAAATTAGTAGTAGATGACCCAATTAACTACAGGTTAGGCAGATTAACATCAGTACAAAGCTAAATCGTGACAAGACAGTGTACGCAAATGGGACGAAAGGATAGCAGCATAATTAATAATAAACAACTTAGTGATGTGGAAAGTAGAACTTGACAAACTTTTTAAAATATATTACAAAACCAACTGATAAGGTAACTGGGTTGACACTAACCATAGTCTGTAACAAACATCACTGCATGATATTTTCTTTAAAGCATGACATTTCTATACTGACATTTTTTACTGTACAAAAATTAATGATGTTCACCAAAGACTGAAAACTACTGAAGAGATCACAAAAAATATGTAAATGTGGAATCATTTCAGAGAGATGGTTTTAGTAGTCCCACAGACTTTAGGCCAGTGCTGCTGTTTTTATCGATGACTGGAAAGAAAATGGATAAATATAAAATCACTGGTAGCAAACTCTGTATAACACAAGTCAGTGAACTAGGACACATCAGTTACTCAAGTCAGCTAATCTCACTCGAATTCTAATGTGATCCCATACAAGTTAATGCTTAAGAACAAAAGATGCAAATCACTTTCAAGATGACAACCTCACCCACAGCCTAAAAAGCAGGAATAATTACATTACTTGAAAGTAATGATTAATAAAAAATAGAAAATAAATTCCTAAAGCAAAACCTTTGTTTATATGAATAGCAAGAATACTGAGGTGATACAGTGATGAGAGTGAATCAATGCAAAACACTGAAACTACACCTTGTACGGTGCCACCTTAACAACTATTTCTAAATTTCAAAGAGTCCAGAAGCAGCTCACATTGAGATAGCCACTGTGGGAAAGACAACTTCTGCCCATGAGCCTGGAAAGGCTCTAATCAATGTGTTTTTTCAGCAGGCCATAAGGAAGATAATTCATCAGAGAACAGCAGATACTTGCACAGGGAAGAGGCTTCTAATACGCAATGGATCTTTAATCCAGAAACAAAAGACCTCATTAGATGCAGTTGCTGAAAGCCAAAGCTAGAAAAACTCCAACTAAAAGAATAATAACTTAACAGTGGCAGTGATTAATTATTGGAACAATATACCCAGGATTCTCCATCAGCAGACATATTTCTTTCAGAATCAGACTTTTTTTTTTTCCGAATAGAGCTGCCATAGCTCAAGCAGGAATTACGAGCTCCTTGATGATTTATTAACCAAAAATGGCTGCTCCAAGAGACACAGGTCAAGCCATTTGAACAGAAGGGTCCCACTGGTATTTAAAAATTCAAGCATCTATGACAGCACCCTAGTCAGGAACTGAATTTCTTACTATTGAAACATACCTTTGTGCTGTAAGTATTAGCAATACGGCACCTCTGATACATTTCACTAGGTTGATAATTGAAATGCCAGTAAAAATATGGTTTATTTATGCTCATTGATGCACTCAAAATAATTTACAAAGAGGAAAAGCGTCAGGCTGAGTGATCAGAATAATGGCTGTGCATCTGTAGTGTTCATACAGGTTATTGTTATTCTTTTTCACTCATTTGAATCAATCCGAATCATTTCTGCTTATCTGCAAGGAACATTTTTTTCAAGCATTATACCCTGTTCTGTGGGAACATCCTCTCTTTATTTTGTTTCATGGGAATAGAGTGTTATGATCATGAATTAGCGCTACGATCAAACGATAGCCTTCAAAGAAACAGCAGTTCTTACATTCAAAATAAAAATTCTTCGTGGTGTGCTAGGTTTTAAAACAAGCCTTTGTGACTGCTCTGGCACTTGGTTCCAGCCTAATAGAAGCAATTGCTGACCATTAACAGTTCATGCAGTTGACTTATGCCAGTAAATGAAAACCAACTACTACACGGAGCCTTACTAGTCAATCACATCTCACCAATACTTCTTGAGATACTATCAACTGCACCGAAGTGAAACATTTGTGAAGGCCAAGCTGTTACCACAAAATACGCTGTTACTTACAGTAATGGCTTTTTGGAAGGCAGTATCACTTCTGTGGAATTCCTGAACTGCATTAATGTGCATCAGCCTTGTGTAATAAATAAATTACTATTCTTTCCAGCACTTAGAACACCTATTTGCAGAGTTCCCAATTTATCCATTCCTGAGCTATGCTTTTGGTTTGAATTCTTTACCCTAGCAGCTATCAAGGTGACCTGGTCACATTGTATCAGACTGCCATTATTTTCTCTTTAACTGCATTAAGTGAAGCAAAGCAAGTTAAATACTCTTTTTTTCCATATAATCAGTTACAGTAACTGCAACACAAAGTTAAGCAATTGTCTCATCATATGCACGGCATCCTCTTCCCTTTGCCCTCTCAAACTGTCACCTACACTATGTTTACCAGCTGTTTTAGGAACATCAGAAGCATTTCAGGTAAGCGAGGTTGTAGGTTGGACTCCAATTCCACAGCAGCTGGTTTGTTGTTTCATGTAAATTCACGGGTGATTTTCCCAACCAGACAGAATGAAGGGCAATGGCCAGTTTATATTACTGTGCTCAAACACTGCAAATGGCATTGTCAATAGCTTTGCCAAACCCCTGTGGTTTTTTCATTGGCAGAGTTAGTAAATGGCTAAGCATGGCCAAACCTCGAGTACCGAGACATGCTGAGCACTTATTAGACGTTTTGAAATTAAAATATCATTAAAAAAACAAACGCACAAAACCCCACAACCTAACTCTGAAAGTTTTATATAAAGGAAGATTTGGAAAGAAAAAATTGCTTATAGCAAGAAAGGCAGTACCTCACAACTCACCTTTTTTCAGTCAATTCAACTTTGCAGAATGCAACTTCACCAGAAAATACTGACTTTATTTTTTTTTTACTACCCTACCACATAGTATTTCGCTGTTTTAAAATAAAACTCTTCAAAATTAAGAAATGTAGGACATCTGAAAAATCATGCTTAAAATCCAACCTAAGTTTCCTAAGAAGGCCTGTTTTGCAGAGCTATTGTAAACAAAGCCATTTAATCTATGAAAGAGAAATGACTTTAAGTGTGCTTCAGTTGCACCTATTGAACTGTGTTTAAACTTAGTATTTGAGTACAGGATTCCTAGTTCTGTGCTGCCCTCCTCCCAGAGAGCTAATCCTGTCTCCTCTGACCTGTCCCCTTGCCACATTATTCCGCGGTGTCTGTGCGGAACGACCCCCCCTGCCCTGGCAATCGTCTCCGAGTGTTTACAAGAGGGCAAAACCCCTTCAATTCTCTTGAGGAGACAGGGATAGGCAACAGTTTCTTAATGCATTTCATTACATTCTTCATTAGACAAGGAAGTAATTCCACGGTTTTAAAATCAAATAATGTATTTCTATATATCTTTCATTTCCTCTCCCACTATCTCCCATATAGCCTCTCTCCTTAATAATAAATTTGTCACTAAAAAAACACACAGTATATGAAGGAGACATTCCTGAACTCTCCCCACACAATAAAGACAAATATCTCAAGAAAAACTGAACAGAAGTTTGCTTTTGTCAGGTTTATAAGAGACATGGCAAATAAATTATTTTATGCCAGCTACCAGCAAAGGTTGTGATTTCAGCTTTTGGACACAGATCTCAGCAGACAAAAATCAAGCAACAACAGCAAATTGAGTTATTCTTCAGGAGAATAACCTAGTAAATAGCTTTACTCCAAGTATGAAACTGTCCCTTCAGACCTAGATTTCTGAAAGCTTTGTTTATCCACTTTGGATCTTGGTCTTACCCAAGTTTTCCCTGATTTAATCTGATGAAAACAAACTGAGCCTAGGAAGTGAAACAGGCAAGCAATTCTCTCTGTATTCCATTCAGTGAATTTTATAGGTGCAGCAGTTCAAAAACCTCTAAGGAAAAAACCAAACAAATTTGCTGTTTCTAAATGAACCAAAGACTTTAAGGAGCTGTGTGCTATGTACATACGAATGCCATACTCATATAGCTATTCAGCATGCAAATCATCTACAACTAATGCTACAACATTTGGCCAAATGTGAAATAAATTTTTCAGGTTTTCTTTATTTGTATAGTCAAAGCCAGTTCCTATAACACCGATTTTCTCCAGCAGAAGCAGCTGCATCATTGGAGCACTCTTGGTTCAAATGAGAGCAGGATAATGGGAGGAGTACTTCAGGAGTAATCTTGGCTTTTAAATGTCACCCCTGCAAGAACACGATGAACCTGCTGTCCTTCTAGACCAGCCTCAACACAATCTTGTGTGCTTTACACAGACATGTTTAAGTTTAGCACAAAAATAAAAGCATTTGGTTTCCCAGCAACTTTTTGAGGCATATGATCTGAAGAAAGCAGTTCATCTGATTTTTCAGACATAATATCAAAGATCAATATGTATTTTAAACCTTTCCACCCCCCCTGAAAATGGCTGCTAATCAGTTCGTGCTTTTGAAAACCTGATGGAAACATGACTGTTACTTACAGAAAAATATAACATCCATAGCAAGTTAGAGAAATCATTATTGGTACAAGGAATTCTAATCACAAAAATACTGGGTTTGTGGTGTTGGTTTTTAAAGCAAAATGTCATTGCATATTCAAAAGTTGACACATTAAAAAAACAAACAACAAATAAAGTTGAACAGTCTCTCTCTGAAGAAACACAATAAAGGACTGAATGTGTCTTCAGTAACATCTGCTTTAGTCTGAGTACTCATACTTATGGCTGACTTTCAAGACCCAGTCCAAGTTCTCAAAGTCTGATTTTTTTTGATTTAAATGTAAATTGGATGGGGCTTTCAACTGTTTCTTTTATAATACTAGTATGACCAAAATGGTTAGCTGGAATGGCAACCTAAAGTCTCACTTAGCTCCGTAGACTTGTAGAGGTTATATCAGTACAGAGTTTCATTTCACTTTTCATTTTTTCTTAAATGCCACTCAACAGCATTCCGATTCCAAACAGACCTTTATCTTTACACTAATAGCTTTTCTTATCAGCAGCAAAATCACTACGTCTTCCACCCAGCTGATCTGTCAGTGTGGTTGGAATAATCCTTTACCCTAACATTTGGTGCTGACTATTAATAAATTAAGAACTAACAGCAAAATAATTACCCTTTCACCTAGGAAAACACTGGTGGCCACCACAGACCGCTCCCTCAGTGACACGGTGTTTTGCCCTTTATAATTGATGCAAATGCGTAACAGGATACGGTTCTGTTCTCTGCACTCGCTGTCACATTCACACACATACTATTTGACTCCATACTGTGGCAGATGCAAGAGTCTACTGCAAGGTTTTTTATTTGTTTATTAGAAACAACTCTGCTTTCAATACCAAACTGTTTCTTTAGTGTGACAAGAAAGATAAACCTTTCCAAAGGCTACAGATACTGGTGGTGTATAACATTATCATACATTTCACTTCCAGATAAATTTGAACCTTCCAACAAAAGCCAAAAAATATTTATTTCTATCTTGGATATATAACATGTACAACTGAAAATTGGCAAATCTTTCTTATCTGTTAGCAGCAAATGCATCATAAATTACGGTCCATAGAAAAATTCAGCATTTCACCTTGCATAAGCATATAATTCACAGAATACTGCAGACGAAGGAGCAGAGATCTCTTTTCTCCACTACCAATAAATTAAGCTCCAACTTTGTTTTATACATCTGCCAGCACAGTGGTGAACTGAGGTGTTGCAGGCGCCATTGTGATGGACTAAGGAAATGCTAAGGTCTGTTGCTTTACCTCATCAATCTGGAACCCGAATGGAGCTTTCCCTGAAGGTTGCCTCCAAACACATTCCTGAGGAGCACTGACTGGTGACCAGAGCGGCTGGCTGGAAAAAAAACAAGCTGTGCAGCGTAGTAACAGTGTTAACAGCTCTTCACCAAGACACGCTACCTCTTTAAGGAAGTCTTTTCACCAGGACTGAGTAAGGGGCTGACCTGTCCTTGCAGCAGATAAAATATTCTGAAAGCAAGGCTTGGGTTTCTTTTTTTAATGAACAATGTAGTATTTTCACATGGTAGGTGTTTTCCACACATTGTTCACATACTGATCAAAGTTAAGAATCAGACTATTCATAGGGCAATGCAACCACTGAAGCTGCTTGCTTGCTTGCTTTCTTAACATACACAGTAGAAAGTGCCATGAAAGAATATGCCTTCCACAGCATTTAAGGCACTGGATGGAGCTAGCTAGGAGACGTGGATTTTATTTTCAGCCTGTTCAGTGACCCTAGGGAGTGCCTTCCTGCCTCACTCACTTTTTATACAGCTAGAAATGGCAAAACTTGGTTGTTTTTGGTTTGTTTTTTGTTTGTTTGTTTGTTTTTGTAAAACTGCATTATATCTAGTAAGAAAAGAAAGATGTTAAAGAAGACGGTATAAATGTCACTATAAGGAATTTTTTTACCAACAAAAAGATTTAACTGAGTTCTATCTACAACAGAGGCTAATAACTACAAACATTATTTACAAAGGATAAATTAAACTATATAAACTGTCACTGAATTATCTAATTGGTATTTTCTCTCTCCCAAATGCACTCCAGATTAAGTATGTATTCACAACGGCTCTTAAGACTTCAAACTATTTATAACTCTCCTAAACACTGAAATAATGTATTTACATCAGGATTAATCATCACTATAATTTAATTAGCATTTGACAAGAATCGATTTGGCAGAACTTTTTCCCTTAAAAATAGGAAATGGCCATAAACCAGGGGAATGGCCATAAACTAAATACACTGTTTTTTCTCTCCATCTGCTTCTGGTAATATGCATTCTTCAACTGCTAATTCAGTCAAGAACTCAGCTTCATTTATCCAGCTAATTAGAGTCAGATGCTGACAACATCAAGATTATAAATCAAATCTGGGTATGCAGGCAAAAACAAAGCTGCTGCTAACACCAGTGTACATGTTGTGATTTCTTACAGACCTACATATGAAAGAAGAGGATGAAGTAGTAGCACATTGGGAGCAGAACTGCAATTAAATCCTATAAAAGATGTCCCTAAAAGTTATATACTAAAGCACTAACCTTGCAAACACTTAGGCCCAAAAGCTGGGTCTAGAACCTCACACTACTGTCAAGCTGTGGAGGAAACTGAAGTTCAGTCTCTTACTTTTAGGGCACTGGCTCCAGCTAGCAGGATTGAATACAAAGTTATTTTCCATCTCCTTCAGTCACATTTCAAAAGACAGGGGTATTGACCCCTGTATGTTATGGAGAGCCTCATCACCCAACCACTCACCAGAAACTCCCAGAGCATGCCTCCACCTAAAGGTCTTGGGTCCAGCCAGCCCTAAATGCCACAGACTGGGGAAGAGGGGGCCAGTTTGGGGCATGCAGAAATATGCACTCCTAGTACCTGCAGAATTTCAAAAGTCAAATAGAATTTGATTTTTGAAATGTAGTCTAGACATAGCTGGAATAAAGCAGCACATGTGCTGGAGTTTTCAGGATTACAGTTTTGTTCTAAAAAACACATGAATTTACACATTTTCGGAGGGTAAGCAGGAGATGTACATGATCCCATCTAATCTCTTTTTTCATACATTTTTTCTATTTACTCTAAGGGATCACATCTATGGCACTGACAAAGAAAGCCAATCATAATTAATGCTGATGCAGAAATTACAGAAGTAGAATATTCTATTAGTGTAGCTCCTCCTACTTGCTATGTTTATGCTTAGATGGACCAAGAGCTCTGAACAGATTGAGAATATGCCACAATACTAAGAAAGCCTCAAAGCTAAAAGAAAAATGTTGTAGTATATAATGTTCTCCCTACCAAACAAAAAGCAAACAAACCAACCCTTAATTCTAAAGCACAGAACAAGTTATTTCAGAGCATAAAGATTAAAAGGACCCTTGGGGTTTCTGTTGAAACCATATAACAATGTTGAGTATCAGTTCTAAAATGATCTATATGCAGAAAGCATACACATTGTTTAAGGATATATAGACTCCTGGGTCACTCAGTCCAACCTCAAACTACCAAAGTTGTTTCCCATATCTTTGATAATATTCCATAGGATTACATTCTTTTCACTCTACTCTAAAAAGTCAGTTACATTCAAGTTCACTGACTAACTACAATCCATAGGCAATCAAAAGTAATTTTTCAAACATTTTTTTCAGGTAGCAAGGGGCTCATTTCTATTATTCCTAAACTTGACAAAAACTCCTCTGCCCATGAAAGTCTGCACTATACAAATGGCATTCCTCAGCTCGCATTCTCAATGTATCCTTTCTCAAGGTCTTTCAACTTTGCCACTTTTCAAGTCACAGAGTACAGCCTTGACAACATTAACTTACCATAGTGTCAGTGATTTTCATCTTACAGACTAACAGCCCTTCATCAGAAGCACAGGAACTGAACACCTGTTCTGGGACTCAGCAGCAATATTTTTGTCTTTCGAGCGTTAAACCCAGAAATTTTAGCTAGACACCCAACTACAGAGCAATTCCAAATGCTATAATTTACAGGATCAGGAAGATCACAGCAAAGGGTTATATGACCATTTTAGCTACATGTGGGTAACACAGAGATTATGCTGGATACCTGAAGAGAAATAATAAGCTTATCCAAAGCTAACATGCTTTGAAACAGCCAAAGAAGCAAAAAGCAGATTTATAAAGGAAATTACAGGGTTTTTTTCCTAAATGCCCCAATTCCACACTGAAACCCTGTGGCACTCCTATCATGTCTTTCTCTGGATTCCCATTGACAGCAATTCACTGCCTTTACTTAAAGAAAGTTGAACAATCTCAGGCAGAAACATCTTGGCAGTAATGATGAAAAACTCACCATTCATTCTGGCAGGTACCACAGCCATCTGTGGCTCAGGTGTAGGACCCGAACAGCTCAAGCAAGAGAAGGAAAATAGCAGCAGAGGTGAGGAAAATAGTCAAGAGCAGGCCAGGCAGGCATAATTGCCCTGGGAGGTGGCCACACTGGATCCAGCGCAGTAAGACAACCAAAGACCGATCTGCTCAAGGGGAAAAAATTGCAGTGGACTACTGCCTTATTGGTAAGCCCGTGCCCCCACAGAAAAGACTAAGCTTTGGAAAGAGCGGGCATAAAACATACAGATCTAGTGATCCAGTCTTCCTCTCCTGGAAACTTGTCCCTGAGGGCTGTAGAAGGTGGGTGTCCTCCCACACCACGAGCTAGTGAGACGTCCTGAACTCTCAGATGAGCTACAGCTTAGGGACAGGTCACACATAAATAATTGCAATTCGAAATTGAGGCCTGTCATCACCTCAGTCTCCGAGGCAGTACACCACAAAACAGTAATAGAAACTGATGACATAAACAGAGGCCAGGCCAGTCCTTAGCACAAGTTTGCTGGTTACACACAGAGCTGAAACAAAGCCTTAGACTTAACTCACCTTTCCAAAACCTTACTGTTTCCAGGCTTTGGTAGGAAACAAACACTTCAAACCAGCTTTCGCTTTCAGTTACAAAAGCAAAGATCACAAATGATTTATCCTCAGCATATCTTTAACAATAAACCACAGTGGATGGTTCCATAATGACCTCAAGTATTCAAGGTTTTTTGGTGGTTTTGCTACAGCATGTGTGATTTACAAGTATCATATGTAAGGATTTCATCTGCACAGTATTCTACTAACACAGAGATTTTCTCAGAGCTGGACTCAAAGTTAACTCACAATTAAAGAAAATAAACGTGAAGTAAGCAGCTTTGTTTTGACCTGGCTATGTATTTTACACCAGCTAAGATAAGAGGAAAGGGGTAACCCTATTAAAAAACCTTATCTTCTTGCTGTAGCTATTTCATTTATCTTGGGTATCTTTAATAAAAAGTGAATTACCAGGTTTATGCCATCTGAGTTTCTATTTTTATTCTTGAATAAGGATTTTTTTTTTTTTTAACACATCTAACCATCAGTTATACTCCAAATGAAAAAATGTTTTCATATAATCACTGCTCAAATATACTCATTATCAATCAGGACATAATTTTTTAATGTCTCGTGTGTGTATCTATATATGTATATTACTTTTTATAAAAACATCTAAAAATTCTACATGTTTACTTCAAAAGCCTCACTTTTCCTTCAACTAAAATCTTATCCTCCATAGTATTTGACAATTCACTCAAACTTGAAGATTTATCTGTTCTTTATATAACCTACATCTCAGTTTTTACCAGAGTACCAACCTCAGCTATGAAACAATATTCATTCCAAGCCAGCACATGATCTCATTTCATACACACATTCTCTATCTGGGTCCAAGTCCCTACAAGGCGAGTATACAATGCGATTTCCTGCAAAAGAAAACCTCTGAAATCAGTCAGGCTGACAAGAAACTCAGATTAGACTTGGCAAAAGGTTCACAAAGACTTAGCCAAATTGGCTGTTTCTGAGTTCTAATGACACCTAAACTAATGTTTGAGCCACTCCAGTTTTACAGATCATAATCCCAATTAAGCAAACCCCTGTTTCTTTTCCAAACTGATTCCCTCCCACGGTACCATGAACCAGCAAAGCAATAACTGATCTGCAACAAACAAGTCCTTACTGAGGTGTCAGAAGTACGACCTATAAAATGACACTGTCATATAGATATTGAGCAGCATCACAAGATGCGCAAAAAACCCACTGTAATAATAATTCTCCCAAAAATAACAAGTGAAAAACTTCATGCTTAGAAAATGTAACTGTTTCAAAAATCATGACACTTCATGCAAACCGTAATATATTCTCCATGCGAAAGAAGTGGTCATGACTTACATACACTGCAATTCTCTACAGGAAACAAACCTAAAAACCATGGAAGGAGGTGCACAGTGGACACATCAATTTGAAGTTAGTATTTAAAGATGCATAGGAAAAATCCATATATAAGTATATTCCGTGGCAACTGTGAATAACCTAACCTGGAATTTTGATGAACTTGAAAACAATAGTTACAGTTATGTTGCTGATTTTAGCCTAATGTAGACAAGTTAAAAATACCTATGGCCCCACTGAAAACAAGCAGAACTCTCAATTCACTGTGTTTTGGTTTTGTATACATCGTTGTTAATTTACAATACAATTTAATTAACAGAATGCTTTCATGGCATCGCTTAATTTCACTGGCCAAGCACAAAGCATACCAAATCACCTTCTAAAAAACTGACAGAACATGATTAGGAAGGTTTAGTTTTCAAAACTTTGATTACAGCATGTTACTTTTTTGGGGCAGGAAATTGACCTGGGTATGAATTTGCTGATATTTACTCTTTTTACTTATTATTGCACTCTTTTGTGCTCTTATACTTTGTGTTCTTTTCCTTTTAAAATGAAATGAAAGCGATCTGACTTGTACTGCCCAGAGCAGGGAAGAAGAGAAATCATTAAATTCTGGAATCCTAAACCGTGTTTTTTCCATAGTTTGAGATTCTTGCAGGGATCTGCAACAGAGGATGTGTGATCTATCAACTCCTACCAACCTTATTTCTGTAGGCTTGCTTTATTTTCTTATGCTTTGGTTGCTCTTCCAAGTGAACACAAGAGGGCACAGCACTTGTTCAATCTCAGCGTATGCTGAATACAAATACAGTCTAAGTCAAATTAATTTCTTCCTACATACAAAGCATCTCCCTGTGGAAAGCTCGCATGCCAAAAAAAAAGGCAAATCAGCAGACCAGAAGTCTTATGTACATATGATTTCAGGTACTATATAAAAACTAAAATGTTGTAAGTAAAGTAACATATGATTGCCATGTGATAAAGGTAAATCAGGACCTTAAAAAGAAATGTGTAGCATGTACAAGTTAAAATATCTATTTCGGGAAATCCGACACTGATCCATCCAACATCTGAAGATCCTGAACATAAAGCATCCTGGAAAAGGAAATACAGAATGACTCAGGGAAAGGATCAGCCTGATAACAGCGGGGAAACAAAATGAGAATACACGATTCTTCCCTGCATTAGTCCTTTGAGGCCAAGCTTATCAGTCTATTTTTAATACAATGATCTAAAAAAAAAAAAAAATAGAAAAAGAAAAAAGGCTGAGGTGGAAGACTTACTAGTCTCTGTACTCTGTATTAGCAAGTCAGCTATTCCACTTAAATATATTTTCTAGTGCTCCAAGATAATCCAAAGCAATTTTTTAATATTTAGTTATAAAAAATAGTCAATAACAAAACTAGCCTTTTAGTAAAAAAAAAAAATCACAACCCAAACAAACTGTGTAGTGCGGGTAAGCAATACGTGTGTTCAGAAGCTACGTGCAAGCACCAAGAAGCTAATCAGAAGTCAGGGGCTGATAAGAAATGCCGTTCAGTGTTGACAGTTACCCCTGCTGCCACAGCTGCTGCTCACAGCTCAGGCACCTGCTACAAACATTTTCTCCCGATGCAGAATCAGACAGATAAAAACACCGGGTACTTGGCCATCTCCTCAGCCCTCGGCTAAGGCCCTGACTAATGAAAAAGCCCTGCCTTTGGCTGTCCAGCACCACACTGCATGTAAGGCTCGGAAGTTTTCATTCAAGCATCTTAGCCACGGCCAGACAAACCCCACTCTGGTGTGGTACCACCACAGACTCCTCTGTAAGTCAGTGAAACACCTTGTCCCTAAAAGCAGAGCAGCGATACTCTCAGCAGGCAGGCCGTACCATCCTGCTGAGTTTGCCAGCACCCCTCTGACTGCATCAGTTGCATTATTTGCAGTATCGCGCCTGCCTTCAGAGACGGCAAGGCCATGAATTCATCTGCCTCGAGAACGGTGCTCCTACAGCACATGGTAATGTTACCAGTAAATGCAAGCAACTTCTGCTTTTTTCACATATTGACAATTCATATAAGCCACAAACTGCTCTGTCTTCTTGGTTTAAGAACACCCATCTTTGTGGGGAAAGTAAAGCCTAAGGAAATCTACTGTGAGGTCTGGATGAGAAAGATGCAGTCTGAAAAGTGGCTCACGAGAAACACGCAAAAGAAAATAGGGGCTGACATCAACTCTACTATGGAAATCTGCTCTAAAAAGGACTATAATATACAGGCTTGATTAGAGCGTAGATTCAATACACATTCTGTAGTTTCTAGGATACTTCACAAATCTGAAAACAGCTTTGGCTAAAAGATTTAAAACATTTTTTACATTGTTGATCTTAGCACACCGTTTTTCCCAAATAAATACTCTGCTTTTGCTATTAAAATTTTAAAAAGCAGGAATTAGATCAGAAAGACAGTCCTCTCATGGCATTATTGTCAATGAAATATCGTACAGAATGGTTCAGTTAATGAAAAATTCATCCCAAAACCCCATCCTGCACTTTGGATGCCTATGTCATCCTGCCAGAAACAGATGACTGGCTCACTTTTCTTTAAAAGTAAGCCCAGTGAAAACAACACTCTTTATCTAGCAGTAATCAGTATCCAAAAAAGCAAGAAACCCGAGAGTACAACCTCCTCAGCAGAAGTTGTTCAAAATGCCTTTCACCTTCCATAAAACTGCCCTAACCACCAGGCTGCAGGCAGTAGCACAGCAAAGGCATCTGCCACGGCACCACCACCCAACACACGCGGGTTCTGACCACCAAAAGACCTGTAACCCAGGTTCCTGGCTTATGTGCATCTTCTACTTGGCTGTCTTCTACAGCAGGAGAAAACAACAGTAATTACAGTGAACTAAAGGGTGAAAAGAAAACAAAGCCTTTTATATGAAGCATGAATGAAAGAAAGTGTCCAAGCAATTCATGCCATGAATGTCCCTAGTCATTCTCTATCAGCACAAATACAGCCTCGGCTGGAAAGTGTCTTTTTACAAGTCTGTAAATTTACAAAACATGGCAAGCATTCAACTATGGAACTCCGCAGAAAATTACTACTGCTGTGTACTGAGGCCAGACTTTTTTTTTGGTGTATCAGACTATTGTACTAGGAAGCCACATTTTAGTTTGCATTTTTGCTCCTGGAATCCGAATAACACAGGCTTTACTGTGACTGAGATAAGTTACACGAAGCAAGTAACTATTAGTAGCAAAAAATAACATTTTGCTCCTCCTTTCTTAGCATTATTTATGCTAGCAAGAGCACTACTGTTCGTCCTCAGTACAAAGACATAACTGAAAAAGAAAATGGTTCTCCAGCGTGGGTAAAAATGATGAAAGGCAGTTGTAGTAAGTCCAGAACTGAGTGCAAAAAGAGATCAAGTTCGGGAAAAGAGAGCAAAATATAGAGACGAAGGAATAAGCATGTCATCACAACAAAAGAATAGACCACTGCTTCTGATTAAGTTATCAGCCATAGTGTATAATTTTAAGCCAAATTATCTTCAAGATCAAAACCAACTTCCAAAAATTACAGCCCAAGAAAATGAAGCACATCTTACTATTTGCCTTTGCCTAGTTCAGTAGTATGATATACTGTCATAAAAGCAGAATTAATTTTTAATTCTGTTTAGAAGTAACCATTTCAAAAGTAGTAATAGGCTTTAGAAGAAAGCAAAGATCACATCAGTCTACATTAGTTTCTGGCTCCATTCTCTGAAACGCTATATGTTATCGCACACATGTTTGTTTTTATCTGTCACTGTGGTTTATTGTTAGGGAAGTGTAGTATCAGCTGTCTCTTCCCTGCCATCAAAGCTACTTCGTTAAAGTTAATAGTGTTTGACTTCCAGAGGATCTTTTACCAAGTTAACACAAAAAACTGCTCGCCGTTATTTTTCCAGCAGTAAAGACACCAAACGGACGCAGTATCCCCTTTACCTTTTTCAAAAAATCCACTGCATTAACCCATTGAAAGCATTTAAGAATTCTATTTGCCGTTTACTAAATTACTTTAGCTGTGAGCAAGCAAAACGTAAAACGGCACACCATCAGATGGCAGACCACACTGTCTTAACCAAGACCTGCGTGGGTTTGCGGAAGAGGTTCCTATGCACCTGCTTTCACCCTCACTGCCTTCTGTGCAACACTGCGCTTAAAGGCTGTGACCACTCACATTAACTGGCACGAAACATTCAGCAGCGCCTCCAGCACGGATGAACATATCACAGTAGTCCTAGCTAAAGAACACTTACAGAACATAACATTAATTTCATTAAGAACTTCTGCTTGGTTTTAACTTAACCAATTAGAAGTTGGGAAGCGTTTGATAAGCTGTATAGCATTGAAATTTTTTTCTACACTTCCAAAAACTTATTCCATTTTATGACACCATCGTTGGTTTTCAGTCTCTTTGCATTTATATCCCTCCTCATCTCTGTTTTCTGCAAAAATGCTGTAACTACATCTGATTTCAAGAATAAGGGTCTTTCTAAATAACTGATATTATTGGGGGGGAGGGGGTTAGGGTAAATTTTATTATTTTAATCAAAAATCACCAATTCTGTGAATATCCTTTATATTAATAAAAGTAATAATTTTTAGAGCAAAACATCATCAAAATTTATGCTGAAAAAACATTTCTATTTAAAAGCTGTTTACATAAATAAAATGCTGCTGCTTTAAATCAAAACCTGTTAATTTTCACAAAACCACTTAGGGACTGAGCATACAAGTTCTAGTATAACACACCTGTATCCTATTAACAGTAAAAATGCAAAGACATGACATACTCATCAGGAACTTCTTCCTGCATGACACAAGTTATCTTAAAAATAACAAAACCTAGTAATCTTTAAAAAGATCAACACAGTTTCAGATATGTTATAATGGTCTGACATATTCAGAAACATTTGTTAATTCTAACAAATTTTTATCAGCTCAAATACAAGAGAACCCAAGTTCAAATCAATCTCACTCTAAATATGTGAAATATGCTATAAAAATCTTATGTCCCTCAATAATCTGCAGTAAAAGAAAAATTAAAAAGTAGTATTTTATGCAGTATTAAGAAACATCCAATCTCCTAAAAGGCATTACAATAAAATATTGTAAAAATATAAAGGATTCATCTAATGCTTACAATAGTAAAACTAGTAAAGTTAGTGTCTTATAATAGATAGCTTCCCCCTTTAGATAGCACACACCCCTTTAAATATGAAGAGGATTTTTTTGCCAGCCATTTTTACTTGAATAATCTCAGCACCATCTTTTCAACATGTACAAGTGCATCAAGACTATGCATGGTATCTAGGGATACATAAGGTCATTTAACTGTTGAATTGGCATTACTGAGGAATGAGACACTAAGGCAGGTGCATCTTTGGGGCATTTTACTCTATTTTTAAAAACAGTGTCTTTTTCAATATGCTCATCTTAATAAATATGTACATATATGTGTGTATAAAACTATTTTCTCTATCAGAAAATCACATCAACTGAAGTGTACAAAACCAAAGCCCAGCAAAGTGTTTCAATACATCTGAGGTATATTTACTTCATGATCCATTCCATGTGAAATTACTGACAGCCACAAGGTTGAAAACAAACTATTTATCCCACATGAATCAACTATTAAGACTTCCCCCCCAAAAAAGTCCAAAAGAACATACCTGTAGACCACGGCCATGAAGGGGCAGGCGTGCGACCAAACCCCTCGGCAGGCAGCAGAAGGGGGAGCAGTCGGGCAGCGCTGAGAAGACGGGGTGACCCTACCAGGCGGGTTCAAGGTGCCGGTTGGCCGAACCTGCTGGCAGCTGCCCAGCCGGCTGCAGACACAGCTGCTTCTCAGAAACTCCTGGCATCCTCCCAAACGAGCACCCACCCAAAAATGAAGGCTCGCTTCATCAAAACCGCCCTGTCCACACGCACCCTCCAAACCACAGGTTTGGGAATTTCACCACGCCGTCTGATATGATGTCTGCAGATGTTTTCTAAAATGCAAAAAGAGTAATTACAGCTGCAAGCTGGTTGCTATTTTTCCCTCAGTTGCAATATCCAAAATGTTTGTGGGGAAGAGAGAACTTCTGTACAATTATTTCATCTTGGTAATATAGCGGCACTGCAAATCAAGTGAATTACAAGACATCAAGGAGGAGCATGTAAGTTTATATGTGCTCCTGCATTTCAATTGATTTCAAATGTTATAAGAAAATACTAAATATCAGCTTTTCCTTCATCCTTAGGGAACTAGTAATTTGCAGTCCGCACTTAAACATAGCAAAAAGAATTTGTAAGTCATTACCCCTTGTGAACTTCGTTGTTTTACTGACAAAAGTGATCCTTCTGCAGAAATCTGGAAGGAGATCCGCAGCCCAAGTTCACTGCCACAGCTTACTGTGATGTTCTTCCAGATTAATGCAGCTGTAGCGCTTCCTGTGCTTGCTGCCTGGAAAGCACCTCCACTGACACCCAGGACTGAAGGCTCTTTAGGACCCAGAATCCTTTTAGTTTCGTATTTGTGAACCACAAAGTTAAACAAAAGCACCTTCTGTCTGTGGCTAGCAGCCTCTGCTGGGACAGTTAAACACTATCGCAAACAAAAACTTAGAAAATAATTAGCACAATAAAAGAGGTAACCTTCCACTCTGAAGTGCCAAATGCAAACTGATTTAAAAAAAAAAATAAAAAAAAAAAAAATCACCAAACAAAAATATTTGAAGAACTGAAGCAGGCAGTCAAAGAGTTCACTTCTAATCCAGAGCTTCAAATAACAACTGCTTTCTATGTAACAGATGCATTTCACAAATGAATTAATGCTATTATCATACCTAAGTCTTCGTAACAACTCTGAGAAAGAAAACCATAAAATACCAGACAAAAAAAATCCTCCATCCAGCAATTACTCTTACTAGCACTTATTCCACTTTTCAGATAACTTTATAAAAGAAATTCATATGCGCAGAACCCCACCCAAATTCCACAGAAGCTGTGTGAATCCTTCCTCAGAAGCCTGTGCGAGCTGCACTGAGGTCATGCTATTCACTACACCACAGGCCACGCTCCACCATCAGCATTTTGAAAGCCACTGAAAAACTGAACAGGTAAAGTACAATAAATAAATAAATAAAACCTGCAGCTTTTTAATTCTTACAATCAGTTTTATGTAAGCTTTTGCATAAATTGAAAGGGTACTCACTAGAGTCAAACTTTAAAGCTATTACTCTGCAACACCTGCAAGCAACTTTAATCACCACAGAACTGATGAAGTTAAATTTCACCAGCTGGGAGAAAACCCCTGCAGCACAGCAGAATCTGAACTTCAGGTTCAATAAATCAGCCAGTTAGTTTAAGTATAAAGAGCATATTTATAGTGGAATCACTCCAAAAATTGTTGCAGGTAGGCCAATTAGTTAGTCTTCCCTCAGAATAAGGTGCATGTAAACAGTATTCTTTACTTCTGTAGGTTACATGAAGATTTTCATCTGGAAGAAAAACTTTTCTCATTTAGAGCCACATTGTCCTTTTTCTTTTTCACTTACTTCACACTGTTGTTAACCGAAGGAAAGATTTAAGGGGTTTTTAACCAAAGTATCTGTTGGAAGTTCCAAGTAAAGCCTTGACAGGGCCTGCCTTGCCAAGAACTGCGCTTTCTACCAGTAAGCAAGGAAATCTATCCAGCTTCTTTTTTTAAAAAAAGAAAAAAGACATTTCATTTGGAATTTATTTTCTCTCCTAACAATTCTGTGTGCTCACTGCCCAACACAAACACACACCTTCCCCCAAGGACAGAGAAAGCTCGAAGCACCCCAGGGGACTGGGGGGGGAGGAGGGGGGTGAGGCCAGGCAGGGGTCTGGGCAGCCATTTTCCCCCCTCAGGACACAGCCCCAGGCAAGGGGGCTTAGCCAGCCGGGTGCCCCTGGGCCCTGGCTGTGCCTCTGTCTGTGGCACTGCTTCCCCTCTCACACACAGGTTGTCTCTCAACATTTTCATGATGAAGACTCAACGTTTTGTTCAGAAAAAAACATCTCTTCCCATGTGTGTGGACCTGGTGCCTGAGGTGGGAAGGGGAACGCGGGCACCACTGCCAGAGAGGGCTGAGAAATGACTGGGGGTAGAGGAAAGGTCTTAATCTTTGAGTGTGTGTTTTAAGGAAAGGGACAGCCTTTTCAGGCCTTGCATTTGGCCTCCTTACATCAGGGAAACGAGGACTGCACTTTTATTTTAAAGGATAATTTGCATGCATACATGCCTCAATATGAGGGACTGATAGGTAAATAAAATGAGCATGTTCCAAACCATTCATGATGCGCTTTTATTACGCAGCACCCCACGTGTTATACTGCAACACTGGCCGCTTGCATCCAGTTCGTACAATGTTGCTGACATTCCTGATGGGCCTACAAAGAGAAAAGACACTTGTTTTACCTAGTCTAGATGGTACGAAGGTAGATAGTCTCCATGCTGTCACCTGATCCAACACTACTTTAGCTGATAGCACGGAGCAGATCTGTAGCACGTGCTAATCCGAGGTTTTCTTCTCTATAAACTATGTTGTACCACAGTGAAGGATTTGTGGATTCTAATGGAGGAGCAGAGAGAATATCAGAGCAAGCCTGGCTTTCGTGGAAGTATTAGCCCTGGGCAGGTTATTAAAAGGGCCTCTGGAGTGTAGTCATAAAGAGGGATGAATTTCAAAGGTAACTCAACACAACAAATAGCCGAGCAGGAACAACTTCATGTAACTGCCAAGAGGCATATGGCTGACACTCAAAAATTCAAAAAAAAGCAGAAACATGATAAGAATAGAAAGGATGTTCATTTTCAAGCAGAAGATAAGATATGGATTAAAGTTCATTCTCAGAATAGTCCAGAGAAAGATTTTACAGCTACACTAACCCCAAAGCAGAAGATTCCTTACCGAGTTATTTAAGTAATAGGGTAAAATGATCCACAGTACTTACTGTACCCAACGTGTGCAGTCGTGGGATGTAAGTCCTGGCATACTTACACTGCTGGGGATTCTGGCAGCCTTTATTCTGGAGTTGTGGTAGAATTCAATATTTGTATTCTTTACACTTTCATCTCTGATTTTATCTACATGGACACTAAATGTATATGTTTATGTTCTTTACCTCTGTCATTCAGTTTTTAGCTCTCCCTCAAGAAAAGAAAATATCCACAAAAAAGGTGGTAATCGCATAACTAATCTCACACACAAATGATGTTAACTTACTTTCCTTTTTTGATACCATGCATATAATTTCCACTCATGTACATTTTGGCCTAATGGTGATGATTAGTCGAAAAGTTGGAGGAGAGCTTGAAAAGGGAGAGGGACTGGACAACAAGGGTCAGCTCAAGGAAAGGATTCCTCACTTTCTGATTAGCATGGCACACCTTGCAAAGTTAACTGGAGAAGCAGCAAACAGATGGCTTGACAAGGCTTGTAATCACCAGCAAAACAAGCAGGGGAAAAGGACTGGGGACAATATTATTTAGGAAGGGATGGGCAAAGCTGTACATGATTTTTAAGCTAAGGAAAGAAAGTTGAAGTAGCATAAAAATCTACGAGAGACATTTGTGAAACTATATTGTGGCAATGGAGCAGTCTGCATGTATACATTTAGCCTTCAAAAGTGATCTAGGACACTCCTAAAGTGTATAGTGTGAGTATATGGTGTCCATTATTCAAAACAGAAATGAATATGAATGACATTTAGCTGTGAGAAAGCCGGTGCTACAATTATAACTTGATGGAAGCATTGCAGGTTGACATACTGTCTCGGTTTCACCACCATTTTAGTTTCCTTCATGTTCTTGGGCAAATTACTTGGTCTTGGCAGGTCTCTTTCTTCTGTAATACAAATCTGTTGGTAATACTTCCCTTAGTCCATTCTTTGTCCAAGCGGACAATAAACTCCTCTGAACAAGGACAGCCTCTTGCATAAAAGTGCTACATTAATAAGAATAATGATTTCTGAATTTTTCAAACTGTAAATTCTTGGTTTACTAAGGAGAAATACCCAGGTTTGAAAGACTTGTTGACATTTTCTGAAATGTTATTATTATCTATAGGGATAAACCAGAATTCACCAGAAGTTCATTAGTCACCTTTTCAGGCTATGAAGATATATTTGGTTAGTTACATGTGGAAAGGAACAGCAGACTTTTCCAGTGCCCCTCTTGTCCTACTGTTCCTTTCATGTTTTTCTCCCACTCTCAGCTTTGCTTCTTTTTCCATGTTGCCTCTTATAGTTTGAATAACTTCCCATCTGCCACATGCCAAATCTCCTTTAGATCCTTCCTTAAAACCTACTTCCTTCACATAGCCTACTTATGCTGATATTTTCACCAAGACATCTCCATTCATTCCCCATCTGAACTATTGTCCCATAAATCATATTTGTCTTGCTTAGATTGTCAGCACTAAACATAAAGCATGTCCCGGACATTCTAGCAGTCATTCCTAGTCTGCTGCCACATGAATGATAGCGGGGTCTTGTATCAATTTCTGTACATTTCCCAGCAGGACAGAGGAGAAAAAAATAATTCAAAGGACTTCCCAACAGCCCTCAAGGCTTGTCTGTATTACACAGCTGGGAACAAACATTTCTTCCTCCTGTGAACTACAACTCACAACATTATTAGTTAACCAAAAGTTAAATGTAAGTAGCAAATGTTTGTTCCTATAGCACCCGACAGTTCCTTACACATTTACAAACATCTCGCTAGATATTTAAACGTACCTTTCTTCTTGGTTCTGGAAGTGAATGTTTCAAATGACACTGTAACTGAGCCTGAGTAGAAGGCATAATTATTAGTCCTTAACAGTCAATAACAAGATAGGAATTGCTTAAAATTTGATGAGAAAGATCTGTGAACAGTTTTGAAAATGAATTTTGTCAGATCATGTTTAGTCAACAGCTCTCTATTTCAATTGTGAAGATTAATGTTTTTTCCATTAAACTAATGCCAAAACTTTGACTCACTGGAAATAAAACATTAGTTTAAAGAGCTACTCATTATCATCTGTTTTACAGTAAAAAATAAATTTCATGAATTAAGATATAAACCATTTTGTCACATAACAGTATCTTGGAGAAGACATGGAGGCTGACCTGTGTACAAATGGTTCATCCATCGTTGCCAAGTTCCCAACTACTGTAACACTTGCACAGTTTATATGGAGAGGAGTTTCGCTTGCTCAGACTGTTGACTTAGGTTAGCTTTCCTCTGTAAAATAGACATAGTAATGCATACCTTGCAGGAGTATGGTGATGACTGACTGCCATTTTCATTATCCATAGTGTGTGGAACCCTGCCCTGTATGTTAACGCCCCTGGCCTACCATCAGCACTGGCCTGGATGCACACTCAGTGAGATCTTCCGGGACATGACACCTTTACCCATGTGAGTACAGGTTTCTCATATGCATAGAAGTTCTCAGCATAAACCCTAGCACGGGGCAAAGAGGTCATACAGGTTGTAACTAGAAAGTAATGAGTGTTTCTTGGAAGTACCTCTGCACCTTCAGCAGGTATTGCTGCATATGTGAAAGACACTAACAGTAGATCCCAAGGTCACCTTCTTACCTGCAAAGACTTTATTCCCAGAAGAAAGCAGGAAAACTTGGGAGGTTCCAAGCAGTTCTGGGAAATGATGAATGGAAATGTATGATGTCCAGCATCTTGCAGGATAAATTCATGTTTGTTTGAAATCACAGAATCATTTATGTTGGAAAAGACCCTTAAGATTATTGAGTTCATCTGTAAACCTAACACTTCCAAAATCAAAATAAAAATCTTACTTTAACATTGAAAATTTATATTAAATATCTAAATGAGACAAGAAAAAGAAAATATAGGAATGGTTTTTTATATATAATGATATTAACTGTCAGTGTTGGAGTATCAAAACATCATACCAGGAATCCTTGCAAATTTTGCAAATCCTTAACTTAAAATTCTCCTTTATTTCCCAGAAAATGCCATGGATAGAAGTTGTTATTCTGTCATACACTGCATTTAAGGATTTACTTTCTCTCTTTTTTTTTTTTTTTGTTTTGGTTTGTTTGTTTGTGACACAGAGTTTTGGTCAATTTTGCTCTCAGACCTGTTTGTTTGTTTGTTTATGTTTTTTCTCTGCAAAATATTTAGGCTAATTCTTAACCTGTTGAGATCTGGAACAGGTATTCTTGGCTTTAGAGATGCCCTAAAATGACAAAGCCGGGAAAGCACTGGCAGACAGTGCCTTTGCAAGTGGGGAAAGATGTTTTGCAAAGGCTGAGAAGCTAAGGAATTTGCAGAATTCGAAACTCCAGTGGGTTTAATGCTCCTCGCTGCCTCTAAAATACCAATACTTTGTGGTGTGTCCCATTTCCTGGATTCACTAGCACTGTGAATTTTGGGATCTCTGCAGACCATTTAAGTAAGTTTTCTACTTCTGAATATACATCCTAAATATCTAGAAATACTGCATCTTCTGAAGAAACTACCAGTGAAAACATTGTTGAAGTAAAGGTAAATCAGAGCACATGTAAATAATCTGAAATGTATTTCCTCTGTAAAAATGGATTTCTCCAGAGTTCCTAATGTTGGTCATGATTTGGGGAACTTTTATTTTGTTTCTACAATACAAAATACTTTGAAAAGGCTGTGAATTTTCAGAGGAGAGAGGAGGACTTTCAGAAAACAATACATATTCCTTTTAGAAAACAATACATTTTCTATGTGCCCCCACTTGGCTACTTAAAAATGGAAGCATTCAAAGTTTCGAGTTACCACAGATAAATTGGGCATACATAAAACATTGTGGATTCTTACGCTGACTGCCTCTTGTTCCACGTCCAAAAGTGCTTATTTTGCAAATGGGAACCTCATCTTTCTCTGCTGCCAGCTTTCCAAGCACATTTGGATCTTAATATTTACAAGAGAGACTTTTTGTGCTTTTCACACTATTGCAGACAACAATTGTTCAGGTACACCTGCGAGAGCTCACCACCTTCATTTCAACCTCTCCAGTTCCAATTCAGGAACGCACTTTAGCAAATCCATTATTTCTAAGCAGTGTGTAGACTACACACATATTCGACAGTTTTCTGAATGGGAATATTTTCTTATAGATCATATGGCTGGAACCTACTAAATACTTATGGTCATGCAGCACAAGAAAAACTTATATCCAATCTTCTTGGGGTTAACTGTTCTCGGAATAAAATAAAGTAAAATAAAATAAAACAACTCACAAAAAACAAAGGAAATAATACATTGTTTACAAATAAAGTTGCTAGATACAACTGAAGGAACAGGTTCCTTGAACAAGCAATTTTACATTGCATTTTTTGAAAGTCAGACGGGGCTTGAACAGTTGTATAAAACCCAGTATTTACCTGAATGCAGACATTACAAAACTGGGAGTTAGGAATGAATTTAAAAGACACTGCATCAAGGAGACAGTAAGATTTTAATTACAGTTGATGTTCTAATAGCCTGAGCCGTGGTGAGTGACACTGTTGTTAGAAAACTAGCACTGCTGGATACAGTGCACAGTTAAATCCCGTCTGTGCTGCCCGTACGGGAGAGATCTACTGCCTGGCCTATAGAGAGGATAGTTATGATCAAGGAAGATACTGTTTACATTTCAGAAGTCTGCATATTTTCACAAAAATACCCATCATCATCATCTGATCCCAGCTCCACAGTATTTGCAGTGATTCACCACCTGATGACAGCAGAATTTTTTAGGATCCATACTTCCACCCCTTTAAAGAGTGCCAATACTTCAGGAAAGTCTTTAGGAAAGTCTAAGTATTGTGTGTCCCAAGGATATTGTACTGAGCATGTTGTTCATTTCTTAATTCAATAAAACCTCCCTTGTTGAAGCTACTCAACATTGCCACAGGATTTCCAGTCTAGTAGTAAAGTTCAGAGCTGTTATCCCAGCAGTCCGTTCTGCTTGCTACATGACATAGAAAATATATCTTGTAACTGATTACCAATAGATTGTTTTTATAACAGTGTGTTTCTGTACACATGCCCTCCTCCAATATCCCTTCCCTATTCCCAGGACAGAGACACCAACTCAGTAGTCACAGACTACTATATTACATCAGAGAGTCTCATTAAATCACTGTAGACACAATTATCTTTTGTATCCATCAAACCATGAAAGGTTACCTGAGTTACTAAAAAATTCCAGGCGTGTCTTCCTAATAAACAACAGTATAGTGATTAATTGCTAAAAGAATCTGGTGCTTTAGGAGTAGCTTTTACTTGGAAAGTTTAACATACTCATCCACCAGGCAACTGAACTCTCCACTTCTCACTTTCTCAGGTCACCTGCAAGTACTAAAGATTTATGTGAGCAAGAAATATTGTTACTTTTTAACATGGCGATGTTTTTTTAAGCAACATATCTCAGATAGAGATTTAGCCCCATGATGCATACAAAGAAAGAGACTTTGTCTTGAGGGGATTTGGTATGAACTGGGTCACAAAGGCAATTAAAAGTCGTAAACCAGATGTATTATGTCTGTTCTATCCTTTTCATTTGTGTCAACGGGTGAAATCGTAGCATGGTACGCCCTGGTTCGTTTTGTCATTCTAAAACTAGAAATGATGTAAACAAAAAAGCAGCTCTCTTATTTTTTTTAGAGCTGTGTTTTACTCCACTTAAATCAATGATAAACTTAAAGCTGAAAATGCATGTGTATTTTAAAGATTCTGATTCGACAAAGTGCATCCTGTAGTATAGATTTGCTTTAATTGTGATTAATTTGTTTTCTTCTGTATCCCATAGTATCTATATGTAGGATGAAACATAAGTAAACAAATCACACTATTAACACTGTATTTTCATTCACCTCTGGAATCCTTCATAAGAATTACTGGTTCATTTAAAATACACGCTTTAACTTTCGTGAGACTGAGCTGGGCTGAATATGCTTTCTGCTTCCATGGAAGATCAGTTTAAACACGGTGAAATAAGTAAATCATGTATGTGGTTGCTCAGTAAGGAGTTACTCAAGTTAATTATATTTCTGTTGGTTTTGGCAAATAACTAATACTACAATATTTACTTTAATAAGCTGAAGTAAGCTGTGAGCCTCTTTGAAATCACATTCTGTAAAGTGCAAAACTGTAAACACTGCAGAATGAGGATTCCACTTGAAAATAGATTCATTACTTATTTGCCAAACTTCCTGCAAATGGGGGAGGATTTGCTGTTCTCAGTAAGGTATCTATATAGGTACCTGCTGGGAAAACTGTTGCAATAATTTGGTGGCACTGAGCAGCTGGTGTTGTGGCATCATTCCTAAATAAATGTCATCTATGAGGACCCACCCACTGAGGGAGAGTAGAAGTCTCTTTGGCCTCTTTGCTACCTAGCAGAGTGGAAATCAGTAAGATCAGTACCTGGTAAGTTCATAAAACTAACTAGGTTCCGTATCCCCTTCTCTGCTCTAGTCCCAAAGAGCCACTGTGCCCAGAAGATCTCCAGAAACGTAGGATGCGGTGGCTGAGAGGTGTTACCCTCATTCTGACAGGGTTCATATATTCCCTGTGACCCCAGTCCCTGAGGCAGAACTAATTAAAATGGGTAGAGATTTCCACGGCGGCACCTCAAAAAGTTCACCTTCATTAACCATCCAGTCCTTTCTCCAACTTGCATTGTTTGGGTCATATTTGTGATCTCATCTTCATCTGTGGGACTTTCAGACTCATGCCTGCATTTTGAGGGGAGAAAAAATGCCACGTGTCATCCCTAAATATGCCAGACAAAAATGTGCCTGTAATTAGCTTTATACTGCCAATACTTTTTGTGAGAGGAAATTGTTGGGGCACTGGAAGTTATTTATTTTCTACTATATTTTATTAGGTTATTTCCTGTTTTTCTTCCTGTTCTTTTGGCCTGTCTAATTTGGCAGATTGATTTTCTTCTTGCACTTTCCTTCCTTTTAGTTTGTTCTCCCAGTCCTACTCACCATCTACTTGTCCAAATCTTCTGGACAGCAGTTGAATCTTAGAAAGTAGAGCTGGCCAGGATTTCAACAGTTAAAATGCAGATAAACATTTTCAGCTAATTTAAACCTTCAAACTTGCCATTAGAGTTATGTCCAAATCTAGAAAACAGTCATTTTGTCCATGATTTTTTTTAATATATTTTTTCTTTTATTTTCCCCAAAGTTATGTTAGCCCTTGCTTTATCTTCTTCCTGTTCCCACTAAATTTAGAGTGGCCCGATTCTTCTACTTTCTCTTTTAGGTATTAGCACGTTCCCAAAGACCCAGGCACCTCAGTAGTTTTTCAACATTTAGTCTGGGACTGGCAGAGAGCAAAAGCACTGGGAAATAAAACAACATTCCTGGTACCACCTGATGAGTGTTGGGCCAACAGGGCACTTGTAGGGGTTATGTAAACTTACCTGGCCTAAGACCTTTATTGCTGAACACATTCACCTTCCTTCTCCGTTAATCTCAGTAAAGTATAATCATGTTAAAACATTTACTTACAGGTGAGTACAATATTCAGCTTTGGCTTCCAGCTCCATCTCTGTTCTGTACTGTGTATTTTATTGTTGTGTTAGGAAATGAGAATTGCTCATTGCATGATGAAAATTAACCAGATTTCTCTAAAGGGGAATTTTCCAATCTACTAGCTCACAAATTTCTAGTGAAATGCACTGTGTTTCAGGAAACAAGTCCCTCTAAAATTATGTGCCCCTCTAGACTGAGATAAATTGAACGACGTTAGATGCATCTATACCTTGGGAAAAGAGATCATTAAGTTCAACTCACAGAGAAGTAGCCCCAAGGGATCTTGGGCTTATTTAGGCTAGCCAAAGGCCATAGCCAGCACAGCAAAAATTCCAAAATTTGACATATTTAAGCTATTAATGTGGATTGCCAAATAGTCTTTAGACATATTGTTACAGAGCCCTGAAGTGGAATTGCTCAGCGGTTAATTTTACTCATCAGCTGCATCAACACATGTTCAAGAAAGGCAGGAGTGTTGTGTTATTCCTGCAGCATTTCATGATTTCTCTCTTAAGAAAAAACCAATTGCATTTGTATTTGCTTTTAACAAAGGCATTACTTTTTCATAACTCTTCAAAATAAACAAAGCTATTACAGCACACTATTGATTCAGTTCAATAGCCTATAAAACAATTGGAGAAAAGAGACTTACCAAAATGTTATCATTACAAAACCCAACTGGGGAAACATCATTTATTTTAATTATATATTTAGTAGTAACTGTGCACAAGCCGTCAAAACCAGAGAGGGAAACTCCTAACATTGCTTTCCTAATCAGTTTCTAAAACGTTATCTAAGTTTCAGCATTTGTTAACTAAGCACAAATTTGATAGCATTGAGGGGAAGCAATACACTCAAAAGAGATTACAGAGACAAGAATATGCTGATACTAAAGGCAGTGAAAAAATATTTTTTATGCCAAGAAAGAAAATAACTTGGGGTATGACCTGGAAATTTGAACACTTGAAGAACAAGGGTTCAGCATTTTTTATTTTTCATTTTTGGCACACTCTGTTCATTCCAATTTACTGCTCATGCATTTGGACACAGATTCAACTGTCTCCTGTATCCAGGGATAATGACCTACCACTCCAGTGATTTAGTAAACCACAACTCTATGCAGCCACTCAATCAGTGATGGGCTAATCCCTTAATGGCCATTTGTGTCTTTCCAATGCATCCTAAAGAGTTCTGCAACACTCTGATTTTGCTGCACAGAATTATGTGCACTTCTTCCACCCTCGTTATCTTATCAGGTAGCTAATTCCCACAAATGATCATGCAGTTTCAAGTTTAAGATGAAATTGCAATTGAATCATAAATTTGTCACTCTCCAGACAGCTGCTAAGTCAGTAAAATCTTGATCAAGTGGGGATTAGTCACTGGATTGAACAATTAAGACCTGTGAGTGCATCTGGCCCTCTGTCAGAGACATGTTTATTGATAAAAAAATAGTTTATGTAGAGGTTTAAAATGTTATTAATTCTTAAGTGGGGCATAATCCTTTATCTAGTATATTGTGACACATAGCTAACTATCCCACTAACGTCTTGTTCTGCTCAATTGACTATTTAAACAGAATTAATCTTTTGAAATAATGATGACTGTTAGCCTTTATAAATTACAAGAGCAGAGTGCAGTGAGAGATGTCATTTACAAAAATTGTTTGCTTCCATGGCTTTTTTTTAGTCTGTAAATGGAAACAGCCTTTCAGATCATCACCTAATTATGTTTTTATTGAAATGTTCATATACATTCAGCAATATGTTTCCTACACAAGAAAAATACATTTCTTGCAGAGAACTGACATATATGCACGTCTCTGAGCCCTATTTTGAAAAAATTCAGACACAATGCGGTACTGGAATGCTATTTTGTGCTGCTCATTACATAATGGAAACAAATAAAGGAGAGGACAAACACTTTCCTCAAGTTAGTGACCCCTATCCAAAGTTTTCTTTAGTGGAGATTTTTCCCATTGTATCAGATATCCATGTTTTACCACAATCTATTTTTGTCAGTTTATTGTAGGAAACAGTAGATCTCTGAACTGTGAAACGTTACTGTTCCGTGGCTGTAAATTTTACACCTTTCATATTTTGAGTGTTGAGATTGTTTCTCAACTACAGGTATAGATGGATTGAGATTCAGGCTACTTCTATAATTCTTCAGTTACGGAGTTTTCATTGTGTTGGCAACCAGCTGTGAAGAACTCGGCACAGACTGAAAGCCTCCTTGCAGGCATACTACTAACAGCAGCGATTTTTGTTCATCTTTGTTCTGACCGAGACTTCAACTAGTAAATTAAAACTAAGCGATTTAAGGTATAATTCACTAATGATCCCATGAGTGCGTGCAGTCTTACTACCTGACAGAATCAGTGCCTGTCAGATTTGTAGTAGGTAATCATTGACCAAGCTCTTCCAGTGCCACCAGTATCAGTTTTTCTGATTTATCTGGTGTAATGAAAAAAAAAAAAAAAACCAACCAACCAACCAAACATCATTCCTGTATTTGTAGATAAAAATGTGATTTTCTTGCCTGATGGAAATCTCCATGTTGTACTTGCTTGTTATGAAAATGATTCACTGGAATTACACCAAAGCTAAAAATTGAACTTGCATTTTCTGCAGTCCAAATGCTCTCATTCCATAGCGCTGAGTACAAGACTTCTTTTTTAAGCAGATCTGTACCCTTCAATCCCTTTCCTTTTCTCACAAGATACTGAAACAAAACATTCAGTTTGAGGCTTGAGAGCTATATTTTGTTCAAGCTGACACAGCAGTTTTCAGCATTTTGTTTCCACAAAAAAAGATGCAAAAGATTAAATTCAGCCCAGTGAAACTGAAATTTGGGACATATACCTAAGTTTGGCTGCCCATCTGAAAAATCAATTCATAACCTTAATTAACTTAGCAATGTGCTTTATACTGCAGTCTTTCAGAGTTCACAGCCATATCAATATAATAACAATGCATTAACTCCACACAAGAAACTAAGATGAATTGATGTTATGGAGGAAATTAGTAGCTCCTTATAGTAACATAGCGGTGATATTTTTCCTTGTACAGTTACACTGAGCAGCACCAAATGCAATATCATATGCAACAAGCAATCACCATAACGTTTAGCTATGTTATGTGTTCAGAGAGCTCGGCTGGAAATAAAGGTATATATAATTTTGGCAGTGCATAATTACATTTTGTATCTTTAAAACACTCTTTATCCACAACTCGTTACCGGCTCCGTGCCTGGTGCAGACGCTCAGTAAAGTGAATGAAAGTAAAATGAAACCAAGCATGGCTGAAGAAGTTCTCAAGGAACAGTTTAGTCAGGCAGGTACTTTTACCTATGGTATAAATCCTGTCTGGATTTAGAGCTGGGATGTGGTGGGAAACTTCAAGCCTACATTAACTGCCTTCTGTTTTTTTGAGATGCTCAAGGGAGTCCAGCCATTTCACAAACAAAAAAATTTCTGCAGCCCATCTCATACAAGGAGGCTTCAAACTCTCATTCCAATGGTTTGCTCATGCAAGCCAAAACTATGCCCTCAAAGATACCTCTTGCAGAATCCCTGCTTCATTCACACCCCACTACAGGCTACGGCACGCCGGAGGGGAAGTTTTAGCCACTGTTTGGTCAACGGTAACAACTGCCATGGGCAACTGTGTGCAGAGGCGGCCGAGTCCCTCAGGACTGCTCCTCATCTGGGCTTTGCTCAGCGCAGCATTAGCACTGGTGGACGTTTAGGTGGGTGTCCGGGGCTGGGCCACGTACACCTGCTGAAGCTGGAATGTTTTAATTGGTATTTACTACGGCAAATTCTCCCTCAGTATTGCACCCTATGTTCTTCGTCAAATCACAGCTGAAGGGCCTCTTGCTCAAGGAACGCAGCCCAAATTCTTCTGACAACCAGGTGGGATTAGGGTGATTCACTTCATGAATCAGACAGAACATGCCCTGCACTAGCCATTGCTTTTCCATGCTGCTCAGAAGCATAATTTTGTAAATGCTCCAAAATCCTAATCTCATGGGTCACAGTCATTTCATTTTGCCCTTGCCTGTGGTTGATAAATGCAAATTAAATTTCATGCCCGTCAGCTCAGGCAATCTGCACAGCATACAGATATCCAGAGTTTCCACTAGAAGGCAAAATTGTTTTCAGTACTTACTTGTGTTTTCAGAAAAGGTCAGAATTCTAAATGCACTGATATCAAAGAGAAGAATTAAAAATTTCAAGCACAATAATCTGATTTAAAAGTAGAATTGAAAAATCAGCTGCGTTACTTATGATTTTTTTTCTGAGTTTAGTGTATGCCTGAATAAAAACATTTAAAATGTAAAACAACAACCCTGCCTTTCAAGATGGATCTCTGCAAAAAGAGCCAGGAATGTACTAAGTGATTTCCAGAAAATGGCCAAGTTAAACAACACACAATGACAAAATTTCCCCTGACTAAAACCAATGTTATACATTTCATAACTATTCACTACATTGCTCCTAAAGTGAGTTCACATTTTCGGCCAGTATTTCAACTGGATCTCAGGATTAACTCACCCCTATCTTCTAACATTAAATACTCATTCCAGGCAGAGAAGGGAAATTAAAAAAAAATACAACAAAAAAACTGCCCTAGGTTTCTCTGACACCTGAAATTTTATTCTACTTAAATAATATACAAATCTTACAGTGATAAATGCGAAATCATGTATCGGAGGTACTGGAATCCAGTCGGACTACATGATATACAGAATATAATCCCAATACATGGACCTTCCTGTAGTCTTGATATCAATGTGGCAGAACGTCCTCTAACTGCATACTCACGAGGAATAACTAGGATACTAAATTTGGAATAATCGGGGCGGGGGGGGTGTTGAATTTATTCACACAATTTTTGGTGAGGTAGAAATCTTACTCCTATTAACTTCAAGAACATAGGACTTTTTCTCATTTCTAAGTGTTTAAGATTGCAGATTCAGCAGAAGCTCATACTATTAGAAGTGTATTACATTATATTACATTTATTAACAAGGGAGATTAATTTTTTAACTGACTGGTCTCAAAATTCATAGCTAATTGGGGAATTCAGAGCCTTTACTGTTTTTTGATTCCCTATAGTATCCAGTTCCAATAAATGCTCTGGTGCCATTAGAAATTACATTCCATAAGTCTCTGTTAAACAAAATGTTTCAAGATGTAAAACTTTAAAAAGAGTAGTATATGTTTTGCCAAGGCCATCCCCCAAAATTGATTGGGGTCGGTCAATAAATTTTTTTATATGATTTTGGTTACCTAGACTGTACAAAATATTTTGTAATCTAATTACGTGAAACAAAATAACACATCAAAGGAAAAAGGTGAACTATAGAGGCTCTTCACTAAGAAAAATTACTTTCTTTTTTTCTTTGATATTCTTTAATGAAGAATTTTACCTCTCTCTGAAATGCTCAAGAAAATATTTGTCCTTTTAGGCAAATCATAGAATTGTTTAGGTTGGAAGAGA
>JMFS01065731.1:0-12616 GCA_000699545.1 Podiceps cristatus
AAGCCCTGGCCAATGCCCAGGGACATGCCTTCCCAAGAAAGTGGGAAGGTTTGCAGGCTTGTTATTTCAAAATTGAAACTATGTAGACAAAGTTTTCATATCCAAAGATATGAGGATCAAGCTTTTGAGATGAACAGGCAAAGGTACAAATGGATGCCAAATTTGTGACATTTAAGTTGGTTTATAATAGGAATTTTTTCTTGGGTTTGTGTAGCACTTTTTTGTATTACATCAGCTTTAATAATCAGAACCCCAGGAGACAGTTGCCTTAGTGTTTTCAGTGCATAGTTTAGTGCCAGGGAAGTGACAATGCAGACATACCCCTAAGTGGGATGTGAGAAAAGAAGTGGCCCTAATGCATCTTAGTCAGCATTTATGTAGTTCTCAGGTTGCTTCACAAATATTATTTAAGTAAGCCTTCTAGCACGTCACTGAGGAACTTCTAAGAACTGTATGAATACTTCATTTTGGTTTGGTGACTTAACTGAAAAATCAGAAGTAATTTTCAGAACTGTGAACTGACCCAAAATGAAATGTATTCCTTTTGTCTAGCCAAAACAATTTTGTTGAATCACATGGAAAAAATCTTGGTGTTCAGTACTAGTAATAAAAGAAAACAGAGCTAGAGGTTTAAAAAAGGAGGTGGAAAATATAAAGGTTCTGCTCTCTAACCAGATGTGGTGATTACGGCACTCTAAGTGGACATTGGCATGTTATTGCTTAACATGGTAACCTGTAAGAGAGAGAGTTCACTGAGAGAGTTCACAAATACCAAATCAGAAAGCATCCTCTGTACTCTAGTGATTTTGAGGGAGTTTGAGAATGAATGAAAAGGTGTCTTATGTCTTTCTGTAATTTCACTAAAAAACCTACATTTTATGAGCCTTTTAAAGGAAACTAGCAATAGAAGCTTCACTAATTCTTTTTTTTTTTTTTTTACAGTGGTTCCAGCAGCAATACTATTTAATTTGCACAGCAGATCTTGTGCAGCTGGATTCCTAGTGGTAGTAGATTCATGAAGACAGAGAAGAAAGAGGATGGCAAGCTCCCGTCTCTTGGAAATGTCAGGACCAGCCAATACAAGATTGCTCAGCAGGATGAAAACAGCTGTGCTGATTCTGCTGGTGACAATGCCTTCAGGATCCAAGCAGCATCTCCAAGTCTTCTCCTGTCTGGGACTGAATAATTTCTCTCGTGCAGCAGCCCCTGACATGCGAAGAAATATAAATTGTATCATGCTGCACTGCAGCTTGTAGATACGGCCAAGAACACAAGGTTTGAAAAACACAGCTTATATTCCTTCAGTGTTAGTGTTAAAAGCTTATTACCCCACTTAACGTCAGAGGATGTGCCAAAACGTTGCAACAGAACATAACACATGGGTTGCAAATCTTCCCAACACTGATGTAAAATATTCTGACATACCAGCACAATTAGACTGGCTCATCTCTTGCAGGTAGGCTGGCAGAAGAGACTCCTCTCGAACAGTGTTAATGCTGTTAGGCAAAACCACTATTTTATGAAGAGATGATATGACATGAGATAACAAGTTCAGCTTTATATTTGTCATTGTATTTTAAAATTATTAAAGCACCAACAAGAAGCAATCTTTATAAAAAGACAATGTTCAAGCTTAATAATTCACAGTGAATCCATTAAGTTTACAAAGCTGCTTTAACGGCATCAAGGAACCATTCCTAAAATAAAATGGATTAAGAATTGCACACAAAAAAATCACTATTGTGATATCAAAGTAAATGATGAGGATCCAAGGTTTTTTTTTTTTTTTAGTTATGTTTTAATATTTTAATCCCTGTTACAACTACAATAAAACTTGTATGAAAATATCACATTGTTAAGCACAGTATGAAATAGGTGACAGGGAAGCGGAGAAATAAAAAGCTTTAGTTACTGCTGGTCTGAATATCCCATTTACCTTTGTCTCTTTTGGTAGCTCTTTTAGCAATAAGAAGCTTTTATTATTGGTTGAAATACTGCATATGTGTCTGTATCTGTGTGCATAGTCATAAATTTCCAGTGTATGATGCAGAATTAGTTCATTTAAAAGCATTAAAGCAAAATGCTTCAGTGGATATGCGAGAGCTCCATTCTAAACCAGACAGAACACAAGATTTTACATTGTCATTTTATCTTTGTAACCTAGCTTCAAGTTTAAAACCAGCCTTCAGATTCCTCTAGATGTACAGAGTTTTATTCACATTGCTCACTTCAGCCAAGAAATTAATCTAAAACAGAATGTGCGGGACTGCCACATTCGCTGAACACATATAAACAGGTATCTTGTTTAAGAGATGGGAAAAGAGGCTGAAGAGGGAAAGACCAGAATGACACACATTATTAGCATTTTCTTTTGTAAGACCCATGTCCTCACATTCCAATTAAGCAGAGGAGGAGCTTACTGCTCTAAGATTTCCCCCTCAGTAGATAATTTTTCATAGTTGCACCGTTGTACAGGTTGCATGCTGAGTCTGCCCTGATGAGCCCTGCCAATGTGCTGGTGGCAGAGGTGCTGAGGGTCGGGAATGAGATGCGCTGCCAGAGCTGCACTCACAACTCTTCCTATTCAGGGCACGTGCTTGTGTTACGCCTCCCTCCTGGCAGGGCACTTTGGTTTTCTTGAGTAAAGCAGTACATTCAGCTATCAAAGGGAAAGGGTGAAGGCAAAGAAAAGGCCAGGAAGTTCTGATGTTTAATGAACCTTTCATTCAGTATATACAGCTTCTCATGTAAACTGAGCATGTGGAGAAATCCCATGGAATTCAGACCAGATAGTGTGTGGGCTAAAATCGTTGAGCAGGAAAGGAAGCAAAGAGCGGAAAAGGCTTATTCGGGTATCAAATCCAGTCCCTTGCTATTGTGGGCAATCCTATCCTATAATTCAATTCATAAATTGAGGTATGAACTCATCATAAACTGATGTATGATTCACAACAATAAAGATGTTGTGGAAAAGAGGATGGGGGGAGGATTAACCTGTTCTAATTTTCTGTATGACCTTGGTGTTTGGCATGAAGGATGCAAGACAGGATGATGACCACCACTATTCCTTCCTCCACAATAAATTTGCATAAATTAGGAGGCAGTGCAGACCCTAAGAACCAGAAGAAGAATGGTAGGTCACTATGTATTGCTTACCCAGGTTCTCCATTTCTCCCCTATTCTGAGTAGAAGAATACAAGAGGTATGGAGCAAGAGTCAAATCACTAGGCTTTGAGCTGCATAAGGACCTTCAGTTCCAAGAGACTGAAATTCCAGCATGCTGCATTTTTCCTTATATCCAAGCTGAACAAGTAGAACAAGCAGAACACTTGGCCCATTGCCATATAAGAGCTAGTGAGAACTCAGACTGACTATATTTTTTGTACATCCTTTGTCTTTTCTGAGAATACAACTGCAAGATGGTATCTAGATTACAAAAATTTTTTAATATTATACAGCTATGTTGGACCATGTGACGGAGCTCCCACTATGAGTAGGTGATCTGATTCAAGAGTGAGGGGGATATGGGCCAGTGCCTCAGTTCTTGCTTTCTTGTCATGGCACTGAAAATGAGCTGATTCCCATGCCTGTGGCTGGGTAGAGCCGTAGTCCAGTCCCGTGTCCAGGACAAAGGCATAGAACATCACTGAAAATTATACCACAACCAAAGAGATGATTACAGCTCCTGTGTATGTGTCAATCCAGCCAGTCTGGTGAGAATCAAGCAGACAAGACCCAGCAGCACAGCCTTTATTGTGTGATATAGCTGCCAGAATAAGGAGCCAGTGCCCATCTGCATCATCTAGCTGGCACTGAAGGCACTGTTTCCATGACTTCATTATCATAGGTATGCATTGAGGGAGGTGAGGTGATGCTCAAGTATGCCTGCACGATCTGCAACAAATTCTCTGAGCCTTGCACAGACATCCTACAGCAACAGTGACCCTTTGCAGAGGCTCAATATACCACCTACTCTTCCTAATTCCTGAAACTAGGTTTTACACAGGATTTGAGCAGTCCACAAAGGCCCTTGTTTTAGGAGAGCATTTGCTTCTACTGAACATACTTAGGGAAGTTATTGATCCTGTTACTACTAATGTAAAAAATTTTAGACAGCCAAATTTATCTCTATAAATATTCAGTAGGAGACCTGCCTATGATTGCTAGTTTTACTTTTACATGTAACGTATGTAGGTGGTTTTGGTTTATATTTCCTAACAGCGTACAGATTATTACATGGTCTGTATTAGTATGTAACCAGTATAGCAACCTCTGTGCAAGAGCCAAATACCATACAGAGACTAGAATTGACATACATTTGTCAAAATCAGGAAAGGGAAAGCAAATTTCAGTGTGTTGGACAAATTATACTTGCCTAAAATGTGAGCTTTTCAATCCCATGCTACCATACCTCCTTCATAACCCACTGTAATAAAAGCTAATAATGAGGTACATTAAGATTAAATTAAATCAGCTGAACAAATGAAAATGTGGAATTGCTATGAATTGCAAAGCGTAAATTCCAGTATGGGTATTAACAGTTGACACCCCACCCCTTAACCTGTGAATGGGCATGTCATGGTTTAACCTCAGCCAACAACTAAGCCCCACACAGCTGCTCGCTCACACACAGCGGGATGGAGGAGAGAATTAGAAGAGTAAAAGTGGGAAAGCTCATGGGCTGACATAAAGAAAATTTAATAGGTAAAGCCATGCACATAAGCAAAGCAGAACTAGGATTTAATTCACTTCTCCCCATGGGCAGGCAGGTGTTCAGCTGTCCCCAGCAAAGCAGGGCTCCATCATGCATAATGATTACTTGGGAAGACAAACACCATCACTCTGAACACGTCCCCCTTCCCTCTTCTTTGCCCAGCTTTATACTCTGAGCATGACATCATACAGCATGGAATATCCCTTGGGGCGGTTGGGGTCAGCTGTCCCAGCTGTGTCCCCTCCAGCTCCTTGTGCCCCCCAGCCTCCTCGCTGGGGCAGTGGGTGAGGAGCAGAAAGGCCTTGGCTCTGTGTCAGCCCTGCTCAGCAATGATGAAAACATCCCTGGGTTATCAACACTGTTTTCAGCACAAATCCGAAACAGCCTTGTACTAGCTACTATGAAGAAAATTAACTCTACCCCAGCCAAAACCAGAACAGGGCACTTGATCTTCAAATATGGGAAGCAGGTTGGCCTTGTGCCACTTCTTAGAACTGCAATGGCTGGGCATGAGTGTGGTTAAAACAAGCCCATCACAGAACCACAGAAAATTAGTTTGCCAGGCTGTTTCATCCTATAGCCTGAAGGCTTAGATTAACAGCCTGTGCCTAAGTGACAAATTTTGGATTTTCAAAGGCTGTGGAATCCTCCCCATAGAAGGCTCTAGAGCACCACTGTTTTTATCAATCTGAGAAAATCACCCTGCTTAAACTGTGGGTTAGATTGAATTTTAATCCAGAAATGAACTGATTCACTCTGTAACATTTTAAATGAATAATGAAAATATCTTCTTGGTTAAAAAGAAATGCAGTAGGTTTTGTTTCTCATAAATGCATACTATGCTGATCATTAGATCCATCCTTCTCTGAGGTATGCCAATTTTGTGATGAGAGATCCACGAGAATGCCTAATAACTGGCAGATGATTTATGGCTGCTGTTACAGGCATATGTCAATGCAATGCAACATCTGTTTTGTAATACCAAGGCTTGCTTTATTAATTAAATGGAATTACACAAGTCAAAAAGTAAGCAAGATCTGGCTGTTGCAAGGTGGTTATTCTCATTGCCTACATGAGAACTCCCTATGGGAGTCATATTCTGCTTTCATTACACTTATAGGATTGGAAAAACTTCTAATACAGAAGTGTGCCTGTAGCTGGAGTACTTTCCCATGTCAGAGACAAGTCTCTTCTCTGATTACTGACCCTATGTCTTGGACCTCATATGTGAAGTAAAACCAAAGTAAACTGATGTGAGGGCTTAACATGTTGACTTTTGGCAACCTTTGTCCTTGCTGTTGTGAGTAACTATTAAAGAATTCTTCAAGGAGATAGTGATTCATTGTGGCAGCATGTGCAGTCATCACAGGGCTCAATGAATGGCTTTGTTATGGTTTGACCAGAAAGAGAATAGAGTCCAAGCCTTGATCTGAACCTTTGCAAAAAATAGTGCCAGAGGAACCAGGTCCAGATTGGTGGGTAGTCCTCACAGGTGATTGGATGTGATGAGAATCACCCATGCTTACAGGGAAATGAAGGCTTCCCTTTTTCCAGTATTTAAATTGCCAAATTAAAGCACTTGCTAAGCACCAGCCTCTGTTTGTTTACACAAATTCTTACATACATGCCCAATATTATCTGAAGAGTCCCCCTGCAATGAATTCTTGCAGGGCTGTGGTCAAGCTGGGAACTTGTGCTCATGGTGTCCACATGTTCCTTCCCTAGGTTCAAGCATTAGGGACTGGGTGAGCTACCCATAAGTTATAATAAGATTTCTCAGTTTTAGATTTGGCAGATTTCACTGTTTATTTCTCACTTGCACTCGCTTGTAGCATTTAAACTACACAGCGTTTTCAGGTAATTGAGTCACTTGAGAAAACTGGCATTAACAAAACCTATTTTTCTGTGTAAAGCATTTGGCAGAAAATGACAAGCTTTCAAGTGCTTTTTTCTTTTTTAAATGCTTTTGGCTGTTATTAGTGGGGGTTAAAAAAAATCCCTAGTGTGAACAATTGGCCGTTCACCCAGCATAAAATGACTATGGCTGTATTAGCTCCTGCCCTTAGGGAGCACTGTAAAGTCTTAGTAACAGTATCACAGGCATTTTGGCAAGTACAAATAAAAAGAGAAGACAAAAATTATAAAGAAGGTTTCTGCCGAAAGATAAGCTTGAAGCTATTATAACTGCTATAACAGGAACTACTCTTGAGTGCTTCCCCAGACTGCTGACAGGAAGGATATCAAATCACTGAGGACTTCATGCCATCTCTCTGTTGTGAGTCTGGGGACAATCCAGCAAAGCTTCACTTCCATCTTCTTTTTTTTTCCAGCTAAGTGCAATCTGACAATTTTCTATCCTGTTTAGGAAGCATATATTGAGAGCAGCCCTGCAGAGAAGGACTGGGGGGTGCTGCTGGTTGATGAGAAGCTTGACCATGCGCCAGCAATGTGCGCTCGCATCCCAGAAGGCCAACTGTACCCTGGGCTGCAGGTCGAGGGAGGGGATTCTACCCCTCTGCTCCACTCTGGTGAGACCCCACCTGGAGTGCTGTGTTCAGGTCTGGAATCGACAACATAAGAAGGACATGGATCAAGTCCAGAGGAGACCACAAAGATAATCCGAGGGCTGGAGCACCTCTGCTATGAGGACAGGCTGAGAGAGTTGGGCTTGTTGAGGCTGGGGAAGAGAAGGCTCTGGGGACCCCTTCTAGTGGCATTCCAATACCTGAAGGGGCCTACAGGAAAGCTGGGGAGAGGCTTTTTAGAAGGGTATTCATTGATAGGACAAGGGGGAATGGCTTTTAACTGGAAGGGAGTAGATTTAGATTAGACACTAGGAAAAAAATATTCACAATGAAGGTGGTGAGACACTGGAACGGGCTGCCCAGGGAAATTGTAGATGCCCCATCCCTGGAAGTGTTCAAAAACAGGTGGGAGGGGGCCTTGAGCAGCCTGGTCTAGTGGGAGGTGCCCCTGCCTGTGGCAGGTGAGTGGAACTAGATGATCTTTAAGGTCCCCTCCAGCCCAAACCATTTCATGATTCTATGATTCTATTTGTGATTGGATGAAAAACAGAAAACCCAGATGATAAATGGCTATGAAATACACACATCCTGGAAGCAGAGCAAGGATGGTTGCCTGGAGGACTGAAAAGGATCTGGAAGGAAGTCTAATAGGACTGTTCAGATTCCAGCCTGGCTTCTGCCACATTTCCCTACTGGGCTTGTGGTGTTTCCCTGTGTACTGGATCCCCAAACTTTGGCATTTGTGCTTTTTAACACTGCACTCCCCACATTCAGTGTCCTGCTCTGCCAGGGAGTTGGCAGTGCTGATTTAGCTGGGTAGGGACCTGGGGAAGGAGGTTGTTCTCCACAGGGTTTCATAGCAGATGAAGTAGATCTCAGGCAATAGGAAGTGTCAGGGGGAAGAGATGTATGGAAAAGCCTGTTTTTAGTTTCTATGTCTATTTAGAGCTGCAGCAGAGCTCAAAGGCTGAACTGTATCTGTAGGCAATGATTTTGTCCTCTTTTCATTTGAATGTGTGTTTATTCAGTGGGAGGCCTCTCTCTCAGGTATTCCTGGGGTTAAGGGTGTCTGCAGTGGCAGCTTCTATATCCAGGAGAGTATCCTTGCCACAGGATGGTATTCTGGGTGAAAGCCCTCCATTCTTATGGAAACAAGGCCAAGAAAGAAAGAATTACAGCTCGAAAAACCCTAGAGGGAGACAGGTTCCCTGCTGTTCAGAAAATATCTCTGGGACTATTTCTTAGAAGGCCTAACATGAACATGTACCACTGATGTGGGAGCAAAGCCCAAATCTTTCTGCTCAAGTTCCTGAGATCATTTCTCCTCCCAAATCCATGACTCTCTTGTTCCCTGAGTTGCCTCCAATTCTGCTACTCAGCTTGCAAGTAGCAGCAGACTGCACAGAGCAGCTGTGGGACTCACCAGCCAAATACTCTTCCACTTCCATGGCCTAAAGGGTCAGAGTCATGTCCAATGTAGACTTACTAAAGGAGACCACATTAAAAAAAAAAAAAGGAAATTCAAAGGACAACTCATGTCCTCACTTTTGTTTGATGTCTAGTACATTCAATAGGATTTGGGAACCCAGCATGACATGAGCCCTGGTCTGTTTAAAGTGATTTTTGTCAAGTCTGTCTCGGATCTTTTTCATCAGATCATATACTATACTGCTTTCTTAATATAGTATACTGCACCTCTTCCCTTAACAAGCAGTACTTACTGCTGGGCAATCAAATGCAGGCAGAGTAACCTTTTCACCCATCTGTCTTGAAGACATCTGCATATTTTATTAACTGTATGCATTTATTAACATTGTGGGATATTTCATTAGTGAGTGCAAAATAGAAGCATCAGCCATCAGTTACTGAAGGCACTATGGGGCATGATTTATGAATCTTCCATGGGTTTGACTTAACATGTAGCAGGAATTAGGCACAGCTTGATTAATATTCCAGCTCTTTATTTGTTCAATATAATCAGTCAATTGTTTCTAAGACAGCCAAAAACATGCTGTTGAGTCAATTCAGCAAGTACTAAAAACAACTTGTGGGTTAACCCACCCAGTAGGCCCCACACAGCCCCTTGCTCACTACCCCGCCCCCACCGGGATGGGGGAGAGAATTGGAAGGGCAAAAGTGAGAAAACCTGTGGGTGAAGATAAAACCAGTTTAATAGGTAAAGCCAAAGCTGCATGTGGCAGCAAAGACAAACAAGGAATACATTCACTACTTCCCATCAGCAGGCAGGTGTTCAACCATCTCCAGGAAAGCAGGGCTGTCACATGTAACTTGGGAAGACAATCACTGTAACTCCAAATATTCCCCCTTCTTCCTGCTTCCACCAGCTTTTATTGCTGAGCACATCATAAGGCATGAAATATCCCTTTGGTCAGCTCTGGTCAGCTGTCCCGGCTGTGTCCCCTCCCAACTTCTTGGGCACCCCCAGCTCATTTACTGGCATGAGAAACAGAAAAGGCCTCGGTGCTGTTCAGCAATAGCCAAAACACTGGTATGTTATCAACACTGTTTTGGTCACAAATACAAAACATAGCACCCTGCAAGCTGCTATGAAGAAAATGAACTCCATCCCAGTCAAAATGAGTGCACTGTTAACATTTTGTAATTCAGGAAGATAAAATAATTTCTCAACTTACAGAATTATTTCTATGCATTTGTAATTTAAAATCTGTTGCTTATAGGATATTTTAATAACTATATGCAGCTGTTTAAAGCCAATTTTAACAGGAGAGGGTAATCATTATACATTACCTTAAGACTATTTTAGAGTTTAATCTGTTCTATAAATGGTGACAGATGTAAATACCTGCTGTATTTCACTGCAGGAAACAGTGACCCAGGGAAATAGGCATAGGCTGATGCTTCCTTTGTGCAACTTCCAGTTGGCAAATGGTTCCTGTTCTGTACTTCTTACTGTATTTACCCTTCATTTTTTTTCTAGACTATCCCTTTTTAAAAGCTACAGTTGAATTTCAAGGGGCACATGTTCTTAACATATTTCACAGACTACTTTCCTCTTTGGGAAAGTGCTCTGGAATATTGACTACACTTGCAAGATTTCAGAGGAATATATTATCACGCTTCAAGCACTTAGACCCATTCCCATGGCATATTGGTTGACATTAGTATATCACCAGTTCTAAAGCTTATCTTCAGGAGGAAAGAAGACGTAAGCAATTGAGCTATCTGTGTATCTGTGTTTCTGCTTCTTCCCAGTAATTTTTTTAACCCATAAGCAAATTTCAGCTAAATTTGGCCGAGGGATACAGGGCCATATAATAATAATACCAAAGGTTTTGTCAAAGTACGGGACTAAATAGAGAAGATGGGTCACAGAATTGGCCAAACAAAGAGAAGGTCTGTAGTATGATTATTATTACGCAACAGAGAATCAACATACAGAACTGTTAATGGTCCCATTGCATAAAAATGTTTCAAAATAAATACTGATGTTAGTGTCTAAGAAGCTGCAATCAAGCGTATGATAAAGTATATGTCCATAGGACACCACATATCATTATTTCAAATGTTTCCTTAATTTGTAAATAAATAACAGACAGAAAGCAAGGGAGAGTTGTCTGACTTAATGACCTGTCTGCATGGTCAAGATGTCTTTGTTTCTGAATGATATGGAGGCAAAAACATGACTATTTGCAAGTCCTAATTGGCATTGAGCAAGTTAAAACTGGAAAGGTGTCTGATTTCTGACTCATTGGGTATATACATTTTTTAGGATTAGATTTGTTATTGGATTGCAATGTTGATGTTTTCAGTTCCCCATAAATCAGAAAACCTTCCAAGATTTTTTTTCTGAAACACTGATACCTGGTAATTGGAAAATGGTTCACAGTTTCTGGGTCTTGCACTTTCTGACTGAAAGTTATGTTGTTTCCAGTTTCCCTGCTATTTTTTTTTTGCTAGTGGCCACAAAAGCCATCTGATTTAGGAATCATCAGTAGCAGAGATCCTAGCGGCCAACACTATGTTGGCCCACAAAACTGTGTTGTCTGTCCCGGAGCCATGTATCTCCTCTCGGAGCTTACAAGAACATGGTTAGAGCAGCTGTGGAGCTTGGGGAGCACTTGCCCATGGGGAAATGCAACAGCTGGGGCTGGGTATAAACTACAGAAGACCAGAACATTGAAACTCAGGAGTTAGTGCAGTCTCTGAACATCTTGGCAGAGCTATAAGGTCTCTTCAGAGTCTTAGGTTTACTGTATCCATCAATTTCTGATGCCTGAACTAAAGCCCTGAATACTGGCAGCTATACTGAGACTTGCAAACTTGAGTATCAGAAACAAGACTTTGATGAACATTGGAGTATGTCTAATTCAACAAAAAACTTCACCCAATTTTTGGTAGTGATTGGCTTTCTGCCTACACGCATACTGCCAATGTTACCACTAATAAAATTTCTGTTAGCATTGTAAATCTGCTTTGCTTTCTACTGCATATGTTTTGGGAATATCTGATAATTCAAAGCATCAAGGAAAAATGTTAATTATTGAGTACAAACTATTTGAGGTGCTACACTGCCATGAGACCTCCTTTCCCAGATTTCTTTGTTTATTATAGGCCTTTTATATCCATAAGTAAGCAACAAGAGGTGGGTGGGTATTTTCAAACTTACTCTTGGCCAAGATGCTCATCCTTACCAACTGAAATCATTCTGTTCTCTCCTAACCTCTAATTTGAGAAGCTAGGAGGAAGTGTACCTTTTTAAGAGCTTTTTTTTTATTCACATAAAGTCTAGCAAAGCCCACAAAGCTTTGCGTAAACTACAAAAGATTACTAAGCCCAACTGTGGGCTCTTAAGTCATTTGAATTTCAGCCCATAATCAAGTACTTTGCTGGATGAGTGTCTGTATTTCAGACCCAGGGCTGTTCTGGGTAGAGGTTCTGGCGAAATTCCTCTTTCTTTACTGTCTCTACTGATTTTAACAGAATGAAGAAAACTATCACACAATCAAGGTCACTAGGATTAAATTCTTTGTCTGAGGTTAGAAGTTTGGGTACAATTTAAAGAAAATAATATTTGTTTTTACTTGGAAATATTTGCAGGCGAATCTCTTCCAAAACATCTGACACTAAACTAGATGCTGCCTGCAAGTTGTGTAGAGTGCTGCTACCTTCTGGTGCACTGAGCTCCTTATCTTGCTCGCTGGTCGTTAGCCCATTTCACCGTGCCGTACACATCTGTGGCAGGTACACTTCCCCCGTAAGGGCCAGGTTTTGCCAGGGGCAGCAGCCGACAGCTCATTCTGGTCTCATTCCCGCGGCTGAGGGCTCATTACTGCGCCTCCAGCACCCTGCCATGGCAGTTGTCACATATGCACCTCAGGCCAGGTATCGCGCCCCT